>VYZT01040838.1:16593-64791 GCA_013400735.1 Pomatostomus ruficeps
CCGCGGCCGATCGCCCCCGGAGCGGCGAGGGCAGCGCGCTGCCGGCAGTGGCTCTCTCTGCCGAGCGCTGGTGCCGGCGCAGCCCGCGGGGAGCTGCCTCGCCGCCGGCTTCCTGCCGGGTCCCGGCCGCTCTCCAGGCTGGAACCCCCGAAGCGAGGGCATCTCGGCCAAGTTGGTGCTTTTTTTATTTTCTAGACAGCATCCCCGCCGGCAGGGCGGGCCTGCGCTCCCCTGGGGAGCCGGGAGCGGCACCTGGGAGAGGATGATGGCGCGGGGACGGGGGAAACGTTAATAAAGCACTTTTTTTTCGGTGACAAGGCGTGTGCGACAGCGACTGTAAAAGTAAAATGTTGAAGGGAGCGCAGCTGCCTTTTTATTAATCATAGGGCTTTTGTCAAGCACCAAAATCCAGACGATGGCGAAATTCAATCCAGAATCCAGTGGTGTACAACTGAGGTGTCACTTCAGCCTCTTACGAAGTGTGCAATTGAGAGGCAGCAAGAGCATGTCCTGATGTCAAAGTGTTTTCTTCATTTCTTCTCTGTCAGCTCCGAGGATTTTGTCCACACTGGTAATAACCCCAAAAAATATTGCAGTATTCACACCGTACCTCCTTTAACAGATACGGAAGCACAAACAAACATGGACCCACGTTGGAATCTAGGATTTTGGTTCCAGTCATGACAGGTTCCCTTAGATTTTGAGATTTGTTGTAGTTCGAGATATTTTTAGTTGAAGGTTTTAGTTTGGGCCCCTCTCTGGATTGGGAGGCTTGCAGTATCTCCAGTGTAGTCATAATTCTGATAAATCTGCTTGCAGTATAGCGCTAAATCTTTAGAAATTAGTTTGTCTATTCTGTTTTTGAAAAATCATGCATACTTTCAGTGTTTGAAATAAAGATAAAATCAGTTTGGTTCTGTTTAACAGTTTCAATAGTTCTGCCACTGAAGTTACAATTTATTTGCTTGCCTTTCTGGAACACAGTGATAGGTTGGCAAGCACAACAGTTACCTGTTTGCTATGTAGAGGGATTTCTTAGCAAACAAAATAGCATATTTAATGTGTCATAGTTTGGTTCCCAAGCCATTCTAACATTTGTATAGCAACTATTGTATGAAATGGTGTCAGAAAACCATTTGCAACTGGCTAGTCTGCAAATGATAGGTTTATAGACAGGTTCCATTTTAGATGTGGAATGCCCAGCCTCCCTTTTTTAATATGTCTCTTTTTTTTTTAACTACCAAATAGTAATGCTGATTTTTTTTTCCTGTGAAAGAACATGCAAATAATTGATCTTCTGTTTTCAAACCAGATCAGCAATTTCAAGCTCTTACTTTCCCAGCTTAATTTCTTTCTGGAAGGCATGGCACAATGTCTGATGGGTGTGAGCTACAAGAGTGTTTGCTTGGATAAGTGAATCTTGGAACTCAGACTCACAGGGATACGTGAAGAACAATGTTCATGTAGAAATTGTTCAACTTACTGTGCTGGTCTTACACAGGTGAAGATCTCATTGTTAAACACTGAATTATACATAAATATTAGACTAATTAATTTGTATAATTATCTTGCAAACAAAAGGTATTTTCAGAATAATAATCTTACCAACATTTAAATGTGACAGTTTAGAATGTGGGTTCTTTATTTCAGTCTCTTTAAAGTTAATTTTAAGCACATGTAATATGTTCTTCCATTGATCCAAACCTTCACTTGTTAAGAAGTGAAGGGATTAGATTTATCTGTTGAGGAGAGACTATAAGGCAAGTAATTAAAATGTATGTAGATTCTCTTACAAACTATCAGCATTACAGCGTTTGGACATACATGATGAAACTTGGAAATGTGAAGTAGAAAGCCACTCAGTCACATTCAGTGAATGTTGCCAAAGATTAACAGGGCCTTTGAGTAGGATTGCTGTGCATTTATTCCCATTTCTTTCTCTTTTTTTTAACCTTTTGTGTCTACTTTTCCTAACTTGTATTGGTTCATGTTAATAGTTCATTTATATTTAAAACGAAACTTGGAAATAAAGTTACTTTTAACATAGTTTGGAATATAGTTATCTTGCTTTATTTAAAAAAAAAAATTCAGGATGATCAAGTAAGGTGCCACAGTTGGGTTCTGCAGTAGTTTCTGTTTAAATTGCATCATTCTGTATTTGAAAATATTTCACAGCTCATGTTCCAAAATACCATTCTGACTAAGGGGATTTTTTTTCCTAATTTGACATATGGCAATGATAAATGTAAACAAAAGAGAATACTAATCTCTTGCTGCTTATTTAATGCAAATAAAAATCATCTAAACTGGCATCCCCCTGCTCCCTGCAAATTTGCTTTCACTCAATTGTACAGCTAGATCTTGATCAGTATTCTTTGTTCTCTTAAAATTTACATTCAGTTGTGGCCAGGCAAGAAATGCCCCTGTCATTCCAATGACATACAATGTCAAATGATTTGCCAGGATCTTCTACAGCCTCATTCAAAATCTCCTGAATCTCAGTGGGAGCTGGACTGGGCCATGGAATTACTCAGTGTTTGTGCCTGACGCCATAGAACTTGGCCATCCCACTGCTATAGAGCTTTTCTATGAACAGAGGGCTATGCAATAGCTATTAAGATGAATTTTGACTAGATAGATTTACTGTTCTAAATTACTTTATTCTCTAAGCACGCTCTTGTTGACTTGTGTGTGAACTGTAATAGCAAGAAAATATTATAAGTTTATTTATAAAATAAATAAAATGATTGCAGTGGAAGACTTGCAACCATTCTACCTAGTATTATGTTCCTAAATTTTGCCTTGATGTGATAGTAAGATTCCAGCCTTACAGCTGGTCTTTGTTTCAGCAGAGACTTAACATGTCCATTCCTTGGGAGCAGCCTAAGGAGGAATTCTGTTGAGAACCTGACAAAATAATAAACGTCACTGCTTACATACAAGGTGTGCTTTTCAGCTTTGGCTTTGTTACCATAAGCACCGAGGAACATGGCCTCACACGCATCAACTGTTTTCTTATAATATATATACGTAAGTTAAAACCCCCCCAAAAATAAAGCATTTCACAGACATCTGTCCTGAGAGAACGGATGTGAGAACAGATGGACAGAAGTTTGTCATATCATTTAATGCACACCTGGGAGGCTGATATTATGGCAATAAGCATAGATAACCAGTTTAAAATAAGTTAGAAGTACAAGAAGCCAAATCAAGTATATATGTGCATGCAAGATCTGTGCAACTGGAACAAACTAATGATTAGTCTTCATGGGTATAATATTGCCAGTTATATGTGTGAGCTACCTAAACTAAATCTGTTGTACTGCTTTTCAAGTCAACTGGAATTCTATTGGTATATCAATTTTTTACATGGTCTACAGAATTCTCTTCATATAGGCAATGTTTTTTGGGGAAACCATTTTCCACAAAAATTAATGATTGTAAATGCCACTGGCAGCTGTGAAAATGTAAGCAAGTATCCTTATAAACCGTAAGCATCACTAAGATTGCAAATAAGTGGGTGGAACTCCATTGAAATAAAAAGCCCAAACAGAATTGATCCTGATCACATTTATACAGGTGAAAATAAAAGTTGCTTTCATCTTAACATTTAAAGCCCCAAACCTTGGAGCATACATATTCCTGTAGGTAACTGTTTCTTTCCTCAGAGATTAAAAAAAACCCCAAACTCCCAGTCTTTTATGTGCTTGTGATTTTATTTACATGTGCCTCATTCACACTGGTGTGCATCAATAATCACACACAATTACGGATTTTCACTGAGCATTTAGTGTTTGAAGGCCATTTTTGTAATTGAATAATCACTGATTGCTACCTACATTGCGTGTCTGTTGTCTTGTAAAGTTTTAGATGTTGATATGAAACTAATTGAACTGTTAGTTAGAACTAAATTATTTACACACTGCAATTAAATTAGTGAATCCTTTTTCATGTACCTATGTAAAATGGCATCCTTGAGACCCAATAATTTGAAATGTTTCATGTGTTAAACTTCACATAGTTTGAGTTGGGAACCTTAAAGGTCCTGTCTTAAAAAGACTTGGAAATACGGGAATCACAGACCTGTTTCCACACATAGTCTCACTCATATATCTTGCAGATTAAACATGATAAAGCAATTATTTTAAGCCAAAGTACTTTTTCCTACTTTTTTTTAACACTTGCAATGTAAAATAAATGAAAAAACAACAAAATTTTTCCACGCAGTCTTAAAAAACCCCCAACCTTTCTTCACAGTCCTATGAAGAGTTCTCTAGAGACACTGGAATATGTGAAAACAGAATTTTCCTTCTCAGTTTTTGCAATTGCCGGTTTCATAGAAAAGTAAACATTGGATGATTAATGATATAAACAAGTCATTCGCTCCATTTTTCTGTGTTTTGTTACTGTTAGTGTTTTTACAGATAAAGGCCAAATTGTATCCACTATTTTTCAAGAATCAAATGCAGAAGAGGAAAGGGTATTTATGTATTATGTGTTTGCTAAGTATTTCATATTTTTACATAACATTGTCAAGCATATCTAGGTCTTGCTTCTTCACTGATAGATACAAGTATAAGAATTATATTCCCTAATGATGAGTCCAGGTAATACATCTGTCAAAGAAAAGTAATATATTTTTACCATAAATATATTTTAAAATATTCTGTATGGAACAATACTCATAGGAGTGGTTATTCTAATGATAGGAAAAACTCCGTCTCTAATTTCAGTAGATGGATTCCTCAAATTTTTAAGTGATATAATGTAAGAAACCATCTTTTGTCAGATTCACCTTATTAGGAATGTCTTGAGTTTGCATTTTATTTCTTAAGAATATGCTGGAAAAATTATTGGCCCAAAAACTGGTTTACTTTATATGTTCAAATTTCTGCATTAGAATTGATAAAAACTGAACAGCTGTTGCCATTAGTTACAATTTTGAACTAATATATAGCTTATAATGGTACAATAAACAATGGTAAATAAATATCCTTCAGAATTTAAGTGCTGAAGAAAGGCTGGAAATCAGTTTGTTCATCTCCAGTAATGCTGTTCCTCATGTCAGTTTGTCCTACTTAACATAAAAAAAAATCTTCACGGATATTTAGGATTGCTTTTTTACATAATGGAAATTATTAAATGAGCTGTTTGCATTGTTTTTTATACCTCCCCTTTGACAATGAGTAATTAATTTTCATCTGAATACTCCTGTGGGGCAAACTGGGATATCAATTTTGCAATAAAAGTCCCACATAAATTTAACAAATATAAGAATATATATGCTATAGGCAGACAGGTATTTAAAATCCACAGATACCTCCTCCAATGGGCAAGTCTCCCTTACTTAACTCCAAATTGTAATTTTGTAGTAGGTCTATGTTAAATGAAATTTCTTTGGGTGAGGTGGAGCTGTCATAAGTCTTCATGCTACAGCTAATTGTAAAAAAATCAACAACTCCACATATGCGGTTCAAGGGTGATCATAATTTTAAATCAGAATCATAATTTCTGGTACAGATTTTCAGCAACGTAAACATGCCCTGAAGTCAATAAATCCATGCTAATTTGCATCCGTTAGGGATTTATTCTTCCCTTCCTTTCCCTCACACACTTGAATCGAGGCGTTTCAATGAGTTTGGGATACAATCTTATCTGAGGATAAGAAGCTACAAGATCAAAGCCACCTAAATTAATAATGGATGTCAAATACTGTTGTCCAAGACACATGCAGCATTCTAATCTGCCATACAGCAAAGCTGGCCTGAGGTGGGAAGTATAGCTACATCCCAAATTACTGATGCTGGAAGCCAGCACCATTGCCAAATGACACTTCTTCCTTTGTCTTACATGCAGGAAGAAAACTATGGAATCATTACACTTCTTTGGACTGCTATTTTATGTTGTTTGTGAATGCACCAGTAATAAACCCACGTCATAATGAAATACTTCTCCAACTTATCAACACTTCTAGGGAGAAGAAAACCCTACATTTTTCACCAACCTCGAAAAGAAGATGCATTTCTAGTATAAAACTATAAATTCCAATCTCTGTAGCCTATTGTCAGGGAACCAACAGACTGCCTCTCCCCTGGGAACATTCCATGGCAGTACCTAGGAAGTCCTTTCCTGAAGGCTCATCTCTTTTAAAGTCTTCTGGTGAACAGGGACATCTGATGCCTCCAGAATGCAGGTTCCGATATCCCCCTTAAGATTTCTCTTTGATCCAGTTCTTTATGTAGAACTTTAGGTTTTTCGTTTTGGGGACACCAGCACGTGTGAAGTTCAGCCTCTTAAAATGTCTAATCCTCAGAGTACACATGTGTCTCCATCCTAAAGCACCTCCCATCATTGTTGAAACTCCAGAAATTGTACCAAGAAAAGCCACCTGTCTTTGTAAACTTAAAAAGTAGAGATGCCCCATGGGGCTTCATATTCTTCCCCACATTTTTGTGAGGGTGCAGTTCACATCAGCTACCTAATTAAACCTCTGTTGTGCCTGCTTTATTCTGAAGCTATGAGCTTCTGTGGAATAAAAATATGCCTAAAATCCGGTCTGTCCCAGCCATGTAGCACTTTGTGCACACCTTTCCTCGCAAGCAGCATTGACCTTCCCCACAGTATGGCTATTTGTTGTTATTTCTGTGGTAGCAGAAGTATTCTAGATGCTAATGAAGTACTTATATTTAGTAAGTGCACTGTTATGTGCTGGTGGTGAAGCTATCAGCAGTGCTGTTAAAGAGCACAAGCTTAACACAAAGGTGCACTGCACTGAAAATGGGGGGTTTTATGCTACATAGAAGGGAAGTACATTTAATGAGTTTATTTTGGTTAGCCTTTGGTATAGTTTCAGGTCTGCCAATACTGACATCATTTTTCCAAGCAGGGAGCACCATCTAAGACTTCTCTGCATCACTATCCTCGGGGTGGGCCTGTGTGTGGGCTGATGCAGTGCTCAGCACTCCAGATCATTTCACTTTGGCAACCATTCTGCTTCTGCTGTCTCTATCTCCATATTCTATTTTAGGGGCTTACGGAACACCAATCCTCACAACTAAAATATAACTGAAACAAGATATTCAGCATTAAATAAGCAAAAAGAAAAAGACTCAAAATAGGCTATTTTGTTATTATTATTATTATGGGGTTAAATCACTTAAACATAGCTATCTTCCTACTCCTCCTCCCACTTCTTTCTTTAGTTTGTGTCATCTTGTTCTCTCGGGACATACTGATGGCCCACAAGTTTGTGCAAAAAAAAAAAAACAATAAACCCACAAAACACCAAAAAAACCAAACAAACAAACAAAAAAAACCACCACCAAAAAAACCAACTCTGTTCTGTGATGTTGTGATGGGTCCTTGGGTGCCAAGTAGTCATCTAGCTTAATTCTTAATAAACCTGTTAGTGCTAGAATTTTGTCTGTTTGTCTGTCCCGAGATCCCTCAACCTCAGCCTCCAGTGCGGTCAGGGAGCATCCTTTAGAGAGCGATCTCGCACGGCAGAATTGTGCTGGCATGAAAACACAGCTACACCTGAACCTGCACTTCACAGTGAAGTGGATTTATTAATTGGTCAGTGGGTATGGGGAAGCAGGTGGATTTTTAAGCAGGTACACTTTTGGTAGGTATTGGAAGGATATAGAGGAATAGCTGTCCACATGCTGGGGACTTCATCTTTCCACAGAAGATCCAAGTTATTTGGTAAGACACCAGGCTTCCCTCATGCCCTGCCCCGGCAGCTCTCCCCGGAGTCGCTCAGCACTGCGGCTCCTGCCGGCGCTCCCCAAGGCGCTGTGGCGACATCGGCAATTAACTGGGAGTCACTGCAGGGCTCTCAGCTGAGCCTCCCGCAGATGCCATTTGCCGGCTTGGCACAGGCAGCTCTGCAGCTCCTCTGGAGGCACTTTAGGTTCGCCTGAGCCGAGGCTGTGGCTCGGCTCGGCGCTGGTGATTCTCCCGCTCTCCACGCAGGAACTGCCGATGGCGATTAACGTTACACCCAACAGCAGGGGCGCGGGCGGCACAGCACAAACCACTTCGCTTTCCCGGAGCCGCCTGTGGCCTCCCGAAAGACCCTGTTCCCGCCCCGCTTTCCCGCAGGCAACGGGGCCGCAGCGCGAAGGCTCTGTGCCGGACTGGGCGGCCGTTCGCTGCCCGGGGGATGGCGGCTGCACCCCGCGCACTGCCAGGCCCTGCAGCGCCAGCGAGGGGGAGGCAGCGCTGTGGCGGCCGACCCGATCCCGGCTCCCTCCGTCCCTCGGCGGGCAGCTCCCGGCGGCGGGACCTATATGCTCTCGCGGAAGGTTACCGCTGGCTGGCACGGCGGCCCCCGACGGAAGCGGTGCTGAGGCATCTGAGGCAGCACTTTGTCAAGGAGCGCCTGATTGGCTAACGGGACTCTGCAATGGTTATCTGGTAAGAGTCAAGGCCGCTGATTGGTCGCGCGGTACCTGCAATGCGTCAAGTGAGGATGCTGGGGTGCGCGTGCCAGCGCGCTGCCGGGGGGCGGCCGCGGCCCCGCCGGGAATGGCCGCCTGCAGCCGGCCCTGCCCGCCAACCCGGCCAGCTCCGGGCGCTCTCCGCCCTTCCCGGCAGCAGCTGCAGTCCCGGCGCTGGATTTCCCGCCTCTTCGTACCGCTGCAGCGTGCAGCAATAGCAGTTGCTTGGCTTATGAGCCAGAGCTGGCAGGAAGAAGCTGTTCCTGAGTCAGTGACCTCTTTAGAGCAGGGTTTCTACATTAAAAAGCAGCAGAAAGACAAAGCCTCTATTCTCAATCCTTTTCCACAACACAGGGTGCCAGAGGTGCAAAATGTGGCTGTACAAACCTGCTTATGCTGCCCTTCCACTGCCCGAGTGAGAAGCGTCTCTTGGACCGCTGCTCCAAGTGACAGCTTGAGTGGCAGCTGGGGGAGGATAGGCACGGCGAAGTGATGACTGATCGCTGAAATATCTTGCTGAAACGCTGCAAAATCTTTCAACACAAAAGAGATGCTTCTGCAAAATTAGCCCCGAACCACGAAGCTGTGCCGAGGCACGCGAGGTTGGCCTGCATCCACGTGGGACTGGTAGCCCCCTTGGGCCTGGCCAAAACCCCCTACAGCCCTGTTGCATAAGGAGCTGCAGAGATACCATAACCACTTGCGTGGGGTTTTTTGTATGTCTTTAATTGAAATAAGCATAGATAAACCAGAAGCAAACAAAGTCATCTCTGCGCCAGTAAGAAGCTTACAGGACTGCTTTAAAAACAATGGGGTTTCAAACCAGCAAGAACTTCCTGTCACATCTGTGAAGCATGATACAGTAAGTGTCTAAAGGTAGAAGTAGGTTACAGACACTCATTATCTAAATTCTTCAGTATTTCTGTTACTGGAGTGTTTGCATTGCTCTTTTTCAAAATCCCATTCTTGAAGAGTGAGTCAGCAAGAAGCCTGTGAATGTGTCAGAGAGGAGTGTTTTAAATAAGGTTTCACTGCTAAGCAATTATTAAAGAGCATGTTTACATATGAAAAAATTACTAATTTGCATATGAACATAGCAGCCTATTTTTTTCTCTCTAGTGAAAGTTTTCTTCTTGAGTGCAGTTTTCAGGATAACATTCTTGATGTGCTAGTGTAGGGATTTTGAGTTAAATTACTGGGTAATTTGTTTTCTTTATTCCATTTGCTTACCTGGAAGTAGATCAGTTTTTAATTTAAAATTATCGTGATTTCCTTTTCAGAGCCCTACTGAGTACAAACTGCTTTCATGCTGGCGTGAACGCTTCTTACTGTCTTTTTTCCAAAGAACTCTTTCAAAATATTAAAAACAATCTAATCACTTTTCTTTGTAATCCTAGCCAAGTGGAACAAGTGCAATGAAACCTTTATGGGAAAATTATATACCTGTGTAATTATAACTTTTATGAGTCCAAGTTGCTAAAGTGAAACATAAAAGTGAAACTGAAAACTCATTCCATTTCTTACCTGGTCATTTAAAGTATGATAATATTTCACATTTGAAAACCTTAGGTCTAAACCAGCTTGGCGTCTTAGCAAATGGAAAGGGTATTGGTATAAAGCATTGCTAAAGGCATCACCTTGTTCTGGAATATTTTCCAGAACAACCTTAATGACTCATAAAACAAATTTGTTGTATTAATTTACTACAATAATACTATAATGACTGTACAAGCAATAGGACTACATTAATGTCAGAGAACCTGAAAAAAGCTTTTAGAAGTGACATCATGCCATCATTCAATGGGCAATAAATACACCAATTTCAGGGTTGACAAGTAAGTCGTTGTTGCCCCAAACAGTCTCTTGTAAAGCAGACTATTTAAAAGATAATCCCAGGAGCTTCAGTGTGTTCAGGGCAGCAATATTCTAAGAATTAGCTTACACTGACCAAAAGTTTTAGAATGAATTAATGGGAATAAAAACCTATTACGTGTTTATTAGAAAGAATTACATTGATCAAATAATGGTAGTTCCCAATGAATCAGCTCTGAGTGATGATGCTACATTTTATTTTTTTACAGGTGCTTTATGTTGGCCATGTCCGAAGCCATCGGAGTGTGTGGCAAAGGCAATATGGAGTAGTAAGCAGAGTTCATTACAGTTCTAAATATAGCACATTCTAAGCATTCTGACTGAAATTATGCCCCATCCATTTAAAGCAAGCATTTTAAAAACAATGTATTTACAGCAGTCATGACACCAACATCTGTTAAGTGTATGCAGGTCTGCCATCTTATGGAGCCTGAGTGGTACTGCCAAATAACAGAACGTGGAGCTACATGTTCATATTAGGTGAATAGATTGAGTTTTTCCTTTACAGGTAATGTGTGCTTTCCTCTAAAACTTGCACCATATGGATGCACTGTTTCTATTTTATTTGTGTATTTGTGGGATTTATGTGTGCATGCAAGTGTACACACATAAACACACAATCAAATAAAGGTATTACATTGCAAGTTCAAGCATATAAAAGCTGGGAAATGTTGCAGTTAAAACTGGTTGTTTACATTATATGACAACCTGGAACAACATCATCATGTGCAATTTTTTAGGGAACCCATTCTGATCTGTCTGATTCAGCATGCAGGTTAGATGGTGTTATTTAGTGAGTAGCTGTTCAGAATTTTGCTTTAGCCTCTTTGGAGTGTGACTGTGTTGTATTTGCTGCGAGCTAGTTAAGTCCTGTTCTAAAGATGAAATTATTAATTCCTCTATGGGCTTTTCTGGAGCTGTTATTATTAGAGAATTATTATGAACAGTTTTGAATTAAGTTTGTACAGGCCAAAGCAGACAATCATCATGGCAATTTTCAGCCCAAGTGATTAAATTTTGGCAAAGATATTAAAGTTGCTAAAATGATGCTTGTTTGTTTGTCTTTATTTTCTATTTTTATAAAAGCTGATGTCAGATAAACTTGATAAGTGACTTTTGGGTCAGCCAAGAACAAATGCACAAGAACACAAGAATGTTATAATTAGTACATCAAGTATTATTGTACATTATTTTCTCTTTAACTAGTGCAAATTTATTTTTAGGTGAAAAGGATTCTTCAGGAAGACCTTATTACTTTGCTTTTGAAAAGTTTGAGGTGAGTTTGGAAAGCGGTTGATCTAAATGGTTGTGATATAGTCAGATATTGCAGTGCAACACTTAAGATAAGCAAATTGTCCAGCAGTCAGTGAAGTTTTGCAGTTTTACCAGCTGCTGGAAAATCTAGTAGTGCCTGGAATCAAAACACTTAGAAGGATGTCTGATTTTTTCGAGTCGTACGTGTACTAGAAAGTACTCTACATTATACTTTCTCCGTTTAGTGTCATTTGCAAGTATTCACATCTACCCTGATACTCGTGCTGGAAAAAGACACTAAGCACAAACTCAGATTACTGTCAACTGAATTTGATGATGTGAAGTACTGCTTACCACCACAAAGAAGTCTTGGCATAATTGGTTTTCACTGCTTGAATCAGTTCATTATTGTCATATATCAATTTTATTTGTCTTTCATCTAAAGGTTTTCCATTTTTGGACAGATGTTAAGTACCTGTCATTTTGTTTGAGAAAGTTATTTTGTGTCTCAAAGGTCATGCCACACGTTACTGTGTCATAAACAGTACAGAATAAGGCATCTTTTTTTTCCAGTCAACAAGAAGTTAACCTGTAAATCTGTAAATTATATATGTCATATGATAGCAGCATTTCCGTGTCCAAAATTTACGTTATCTTCAAAGTGGGTAGTTTTGAAGGTGGATGCAGACACACGTTCAAACCCAGTGCCATATACAGGTCTCACTGAAGACGTGCTGCCCAATGCAGATACCAGAGGAGTGTATCATACTGCGTAATTCCAAGCTCTAGATGTGGTCAGGCATGTGTATTACAATGCAAACAATCTCCTGCTGCTATAGGTAACCACATCTTCTTATGAAAGACTTTAGGAATGACAGCAGATTGGCATAAGGGTATGATTTTTATATGAGTGCCACTCATCTGACAAATTCATAACAACTGCAACACTAACTCCTTTGTAGCTGCATTATATAACCCTCAATGTTATATTAAATAGTTTTAAGCCATCCTCCATTGAACTTGCCTCTTACCAAGTTAGAGAATATAGTTTCTCAGATTTGTCTTTGACTATTTTCCATGGCTATCCAAATTTGACTAACCTGATATATGCTAATTAGTTGGAATAGAATACAAGATAAAGTATGGCTGGCAGTACAGCTAGCTTCTTGTGGTGTGGTTTCAGAGGTTAGTAATGGGGACCACAGTGATAGATTAGTGTGTCACTAAAGGTACCCCACCAGTCTTGTACGGAAGTTTGTAAAGCTGTCGGTAGCCAGCTTGCAGTCCTGGTTTCAATTCTTACAATAGTGAGAATTTATTTGCTAGAATTTCTGTATTAAATTAATTCAGTGTTCCTGATCTTACACCAATTCCACCCAGCAAACTTTACACAGTACCTCTTTTATTTCTGTGTCCTATTGATGTGTGTTTTTTATAGCCATCATAGATAAAGACACTATATTCAGCCCAAGTCTTGTTCCATGCACTAGTGCTTATGTTGGCTAAATTCAGATGTGTGTTCATCTAATTAATTTTGGAGCTGTAATCATGAGCTCTCATCCATCATGCAGTTGCATTAAGTAAAGGAGTACCTTTGTTAAGAGGTTGTTTTGGTTGTTGTATAAGCAATTCTAGTTGCATATAAGATACACAATCAGGAACAAGTGTTATCTTAATTTTGTCCATCTGCATTGACTTCCTATTGATTATTAGCAGTGTTTATAGAAAAATTGCTGAATATTATCATGTTGTTCTCATTATTCATAATTTGAGTGTAATTCTTAGGAGCCCCTAAAGTATGATTGGTTGTCTTACATGTCTGTAGTACCCACTAAATTTTATTGACAAAATAATTTGCCATTTCCCATCCAGTATTACATAGAGCTAAAGTCAGCTTAATTTTAGGTTTTATGATTACTGTAACATTATCACCTGCTATCAGTTCTTGACCTAGAGCTAATCTGTGAGAATCTATTTGCAGCCTTCAGGAAGGACCAATATAATCTGCTTGATGAGTTTCTCAGAGTAGTTTACCTTCCTTGAGATTGGCAGCCTGTTGTTCTTTTATCACGTACTGTATCATTTAAAAAAACAAACAAGAAACCAACAAAAACCTCCACCACAACCCAAGAAAGCATGTGTTTACAATATGTATTGCCAACACTTTTGTCACAGGCAATCGTCTCCTCGCATTATGTGGAAATAAATCATAACTCCCAATATGTCTTAGCCATTCTAGTACCCACTTACTAGCCTTTCTCAGAAGATGCTTGTATATTTTATATCTCTGTTAATACAGATTCTGGAACAGTTTTGTGTCCCCCTATTCTTCATGTACCTAAAACTGCAACTTCTTGACTTGGTCCCTGCTGTTTAAAGTCAAGAACACTAATATTTAATTCCAGTAAATGCTGGATGGAACACTAATGTTTAATTCCAGTAAATGCTGGATGATAGCATTCATACTTTAGTGAACCATTTCCTCATGTACTCCAGTTAAAGTATGATCTGTATACTGTAAAATTGTTACTTTGGGTGGGAGGATCATTGATTCCAGCTGTTTAGCTAACATGGCACTGGCAAAGACGGGGTCATGGTTAAAATCTTGGGGTATTGATAAAAGGTATATTGTCTTCCACCCCGAGTAAATGCAAACTGTGGTTTCTCTTGTTCTTGTATCAGGATGATAAAGACCATTGCTTGTGTAGCTGACACACCCACCCACAGAAGAGCATTTACTGTGCTGGGAGCCAGTTGCTTTATGGAAGGCCCTACAGTCAAGAGTTGTGTGCCATATCCTCTCTGGTTTCTTAGAACTGGGCTGTTATACAGTGAGCTTTTTCTATAGTACCCTGTTGCTCCAATTCTTTGACTTAATTCTGTCAGGTTTTATGGCAGGGGATTATGGCTCAGAGCCTTCTTTCATTGTGGTGCTGGTTTGATCAGTCTCAGCATGTGATTGACTTCCTGGATGTAAACTTTAACTTATTTGTTATCCATCCTAGCATAGATTCCATGACAACAAAACAGACTGATACAGAGCAGGGGCTCTCAGGATTAATCCATTGGATAGGGACAGGCATTTGGTGCAACTTACAGCATCAAACTTGTGTCCCCAGGCTGATGGGATGGATATACAGGACGATACATGCTTCCACACTGGCCCTCTTATGCCACTTCTGTACCTGTGTCCATGTGTCATATCCCGAGGTCCCAAATTTTAACTTGCTTCTCTCATCTCCAGAAAAAGAAGCCAGCTTCGTTTCCTCGTATGCCTACACTCCATCCGTGTCACATTTCTGAACTTGTCTTGGTCCCAGGGTCTTGGAGAAGGCAGCTCTTGGCTGGGTTTCTACAGTGAGGGCAATGATGGTGCAGAGGCAAGAGCTCCTAACCTGGACAGCAGCAAAACGCTGCCCATCAGCTGGCTGGTCTTAGCTGCTGGTCATACACAACTCCAGGGGTGGAGTAGCTTCCAGGTTGCAGAGAAACTGCTCTGTGCCAAAGCATACTAGAGATACAGGAAGGCTTCATAGTGTGAATGGTTAGTGACTGCTTGGAACTACTTTTGCAGTGGTGATTGCTCCACAGCTCATATATATTCTACTTGTGGCCTTCTTTGCTATTTAAAGAGTGTTAAAAAGGCAAAATAATGTTGTTAATTAATGAGATTACTGCTCTTGTCTGAATCAGAGACCACTTTATTGCTTAAACCCTTGCTTTGTCTGCTTAAATTTGTCAGAAGCTGGGTCCAAATACAAGTGAAAACAGAATGTGGATCAAATTTTTGTGCAAAGCTGCACTTTAAAAAATTGTGACTGCAGAGATTAAAACATAGTTGAGTTATTATGTTGAGAAAAAAATCTAGAAATTTGTGTCATTATTTATCTGCCTTATTCTTAAAGTGGTTGTTACTGATAAAGCAAAATGGCAAAAAAAAATTAACTGAAATTGGCATCCACTCTGCTTTCTTCAGCTCCAAAACAGCAGGGAGATCGCAGGAAGCTCAGAGGTTGCTATGTAGAAAATACTGTTCTGCATCAGACTGGAGATCAGACTAGGCCAGTATCTTTCTACAGCTATGGCAAGATGAGGTCCTTGAATGGAGTACTTGCTGCTGGTAAGAGGAAACAGTCCATCTCCATGAAGGATTGTATTCTAAACATTAACAGTAAGAGATTTTTTTAAATTTGAAGCATGACATGTAAAAAGGCTTCCAGAATTATTGTGAACAACCTCAGCTCCAGATAGTTTGGTATTCATGTACATTTTTAGAATTTTCTCAGTTCATGACCTTGGTGGATTTCTGTAGCAATATGTTTCACCATGCAATTACGTATTGATTTGGCAAACAGTAATCAAGCACACTCTTTCTTCTACAAAAACAATGCAAGATTTTATGTACCATTACAAAGGAGGAAACATTTCGGCTCTCTTGTTTTGTCTGAGAAATCAAGACATACAGCAATCAAACATACAGCAAACTGCCTTCAGCTGGCTGTATCTTTTAGATCAGATTATCTTAAGATGTCGTGTTGGGATTCTGGTGTTAATTTGCAGTGTCAACATGTCTTAGGGTGGATGCTTAGTGTTTTACTCAAACATGTTTTCTGTGTTTTCTAGTAATTCAAATCAGCTTTATCTAGTTATTTTCAGCTTTCATAATTATGAGTATTTTTTTTACCTTCATGCATAAATCAATGAGTATCATTTGGTTTACTTCTGTTTGACAATAAAAGCCTGTACAGATGGCTGCAAAACAGAATCCTCAGACACAGTTGGATTTGTACATTTGTGCTGATTTCTTGCTTAAGGGAACTCAGTTCAACATGCTGTACTACCAGATCCATCCCTGCAGTAATTCTCTTGGCTTCAGTGGATGCCCACATGGGATTGCCTGTGCTATCTGGCTAAGCTAAGAGATTCTGTACAATTCCAGAGGGATCTGTTTGACAATATGAAAAACTGAAGTCTGAAGAGCATGCTAACTGTGCTGGGCTTTGGACAGTTCAACCATTTTGTTCAAAGTAGGGGCCATGAGAGCCACTTTCCATTCAGAGACCACACGAAACAATTACAACTTGTATTTACATAAAGGGCAGTAGAAAATATTGTGCTCACACTGGGTCCTGTGCAGGTGCAGACAATAGGAGGTTCAAAGATTTCAGCTGATTTTCTGAGGATTCAGAAATAATTTCAGAACTGAGGAAGTCATCAGGCAGCTGCTCTAATTCTGTCTGTGTGGCATTAGAAATGCTGGAAAGAAGATTTATAGAATACAGCTGCCTACAAAAAGTCTGGGAACTACAGGTAAATAAATTGTTCCTGTTCATGTGAATTTCTTGGTGCTCCATAAATCAGGTTGTAATGCCCATTGTTCCTAAAAAATAAGGATCATATAAAATTTCATCAATTTCTTTTCCTAATGGAAAAACCCTTAAAGGTGTAGAAATCTGAGCAACTCTTGAGGCCAAAAGGAATTGACACTTCTAGAGAATATAATATTCCACAAGATTACAATATAGGAACAGGCCAACAGCTTGTTTAGCTTTGTTGGTATTGCTTATACAGGGCAGGCAAAACACACAGAACTGCAAGTCCTGAAGCTAACTTGTTTTTATGAAGTTGTGCACCTTATCTGAATATATGCAAAGTATGAAAATAATTAGTTGTGAATTTTCGATCATCCATTAGAGGCAAACTGTGATAGTGATTATGTTATAGTAAAATTACTTGAGCTCACTTTTAAGTTGGCTTGCTTTTCTATGGCAAACAATGTTCTTCTAAAATAATCCAAAATGGTAAGCACATTTATGGAGCAATACAAATAAAACAGAATAATCAGCTACAAAGCTGTTATCCAGCACTAAAACGTACTCCCACACCGAGAAGTGATAATAGTTAGTAGGAAATAACTGTGCTTGTAAGCAGTGTTAGCACTGTACCAAACAACCAAGAAAGAGTTATCTTATAACTTCAGCGGAATCCTCAACGTCATGCGGCTCGGTTGGGCTGGAGCTGACCCAAAGATGGAATGCTTTTCAACACTCTACTCCTCCTAATTGTAATGTTTCCCATTTTCCTCTGCAAGTAATACTTTATAGTGTAAATGCCTCACTGGTGGTGTCACCTATGATATTTTGGCCTTTTCATTCTGCTCCCATACTTTCCTCCAGAACCTGGCCAGGATTCTTGCTGTTGATGTTTCAATGCTATCTCTCCAGTTCCCTTTAGGAGAGTTTGTTGGGTCAGATATCCAAACTGGATCCGTGCATGTGTATCGTATTCACCTGACCTAAAAGGCCTCCCATAATCCCGCCTGCTGGGGATCGTTTCCACATGAAGGCGCCTGCAGCTGGCCTGAAGCCCAGCTAGGTTTGAGCTGTTCCTGAGGGGAAGCAATGTGGTGTGACTGCAGCAGGCTGTCTGTCACTCCTGCTTCTGGGAACACGGTGAGGAAAAACTTCAGCTGTTTTTTCACAGAGGCCACTTTGGTTTGACAGAATTTATAATCTCTGGCTCTGTGGGAAGGTGCATGTATTGTTTCCAAGCCAGGCAGTCTTGCAAGAGATGTTTGTACACTCATGGGCTTCAGCCAATCCCTATGCTGGATGCAGGGTGGTTGGTTTTACATTTGTGGCACAGATAATCTGCAATGAAGATAATCTAATCATAGATAATTGGGAATTGGCTCAATGGGTGTTACAATCCTGCTCTCAATTTTGATCTTGCACAGGCTGTTATTTTGCTGCTGTCCAGGCACCACTATCAGCATGAGGTATTCCTGCTTCCCTGCTCCTGTTCTCTCTTCTGCCTGTGGCATGCCAGCCATTCACAGTGCTAGCTACTGAATGTGCTAGTGATTATCACAATCAATAATTCTTATTTAATTCCAGTCAGTTCCTTGACTTAGTGCTGACAACTTTTTAATGAACCTTAGTTAAGAAGCCCTGCAAGCAGTTTTATTGGCATGGCTGAGGGGCATAGGGGTATTAAGAAGGTTTTAAACTACTACTGCCATTTTTTATGTTGAAACATAGCCACAGTTCAGCTATATTTCTGTAATCCCACTAATTTTAATAACTATACCATTGTAAATTAGGAGTAATCTCAAATAAAACAATGCTTTCATGATCACCAAACATGTTTTGAGAAGGTGAAATATTAAAACAAAAAGAAAAACGATAGGTAGGTAGTTGTAGATTTGAGATTTGCTTTTTCTCCCTTGCAAAAAAAATAGAAATGGCATCAATAAATAGAATTATTTGATTTCAGCAGATGAAAAAAGTATTATCTTCATTTTAGTACTGAACCACCACTTAGAAAACTGCAGGGTTACAAAATTACAAATCACACACAGTATTCTCTGTGAAAAACTCAGTTGCTTCACTGAGCCATGTACCACTGTGCACTTCATGGCTTGTTGGGAATGAGAAACAATAGAGCCTCGGGTTTGCCAGTAATCTTTGTCATCGACTAGAATGAAGATAAGGCTACAAATAAAGTTTCCACGGGGGCCCTCTGCCCCACAGTTGGGTGTAGCAGGGCCAGACATTGCAGAGAAATAAATGCCTTCTGTCCTCGGAGCTGCCTCTCTCGCGCCACCCCACTTGTAGGGGAGGAACAATGTACAGGGTGGAGGGATACTGATAATCATCAGGCTTCAGAAATCCCTTCTAAGAGTGCCATGTGATAGGTCTAATTGTGGTTTTCCTTGAAAGGGGGAGAATCCTTGTGTGCAAAAAACATAATTGAAAAGGAAAAGAAATCCAAACAAAGGGAATAAATGCAGAGCAGGCACTTTGACAAGGAGCAAACAGATTCCCTTTTGACAAACAACGGAACTGATGACTGTCAAGCACTTTCCTTGACAAGGAAAAAAGATGTCAGAATCTGCCACTGGAGAAATCTCCCACCCACTCTGACTATGAAAACACAGCTGGCAACCCCAGGGAAGAAGATCACTGAACAGCAGGGAAAAACAACACATGAAAATAACTATTTCTTTTGATTAGAGAAGAACAAATTCTATTACCAGGAAACTCTGTTTGGCTACAGCTATTAATTGACATTATTGGTATTTTCTAACTCTGGCCCTTCTTACTGCTTTCCTCCCTCCCTTTCCTCCTTAGTCTCTTCAAGCACCTCTCCCCATCTTATATATGCTTCTGACAACTCACTAACTCACTGTGCTGATTATCTGAATGTCCTCTCTGGGCTTGTCTGTGACTGCTAGTCCTAGTAATTTACCCTTTTCAAATAGTTATTTACTGAATAGCAATAAAAAGTAATTACTTCTAGCAGCCAAAGAAAAATCCTGATCTTAGCATTTTAAAATAGGATACTTTACAGACAAGGTATTAAAGTCTTCAGGGTTCCTATTTCTGTAGTAGTATTCTAGTACAGGGCCTCCGTTAATGATTATGGCTGTTCAGGCACTTCTATAATGTCAACATTGGAGTCTTTTTCTTTTGCAGTATAATGTTACTGATTTTTTTGGCTAACAAATATGGGATACCAACTCACAAACTGAAGGTACAGCGTTCTATAAATGAACTTGGATGAACCTAGCAGAGCCTGTTTTATGTAGCTCTTCCTAAATGAAGGCTGCTTTGACAGTGTTTAGAGATTCCGCAGTTCATGTGAGGCTACTGTGTGCTTCTGCCAAAGGCCGTAACATCGTTTGGGGTGGAGTGCAGCTTCCCCTTTCAGTGTGAAGGTGCCAGAAGTTTTTGATTTAAGCATGTGGTGTACTTTCTTCATTAAAACAGCAATGTGCTTAGCTCAGGAGAAGGACTTAATTCTAAAACTCACTGATACCCTTTTGATAGCAGAGTTGGTAGAATGCCATTTCAGTGTTATTTTGATTTTAGGATTTTGAGCAGTCCTAAATATCAGAAATCAATGGTTGTGATTCCTGGGAAATACAGCTGCAGCACTTTATTGCTTCCAGCATAAGATTTAGCTATACTTTAATGAGGTTGTTCTGGATATACTGATGAACACTAACAGTAATTTCTTAGTCATTAATTAATTGTGTAAATTGTTATCTGCCTTCCTATTTACTTCTAGATGGATTTTCTGTATTGTTTTATATATATTTATATATATATATAATATATATATAAATTATTTCTAGTTTGGAATGGTAACCTGATGTAATTGCTAGGCTAAATTATCGAAGAGCTCATATCTAATGTGGATAATAATGGAAAGAGTAAACAAAAATTGTTTATCAAAGCAAAGTGTATGGAATAAGAAACTGTCACTGAAGCATCTTAGAAGTTTTCCATATTTACATGACACTTCGTGTAAATAAAGTCACGTCATGAAAATAGGTGAGAAGTCCTCTGTCAAAAAAACCCTTATAGCCAGATGGGTAGAAAGTATTTCAGATAGTGGTTGCAGTTGAGAAAATGAACTCAGGGTTCATGAAAGCCCAACAGCTTTGAACAAAATTTATGATCTGAGAAAAAGTAATGAAGGATCTGTGGGAAATTACAAAAGAAAGTAACATCTATTAAGAGAAGAAAGAGTATTTGGGATAGACAGTGAGATAATGATGATTGGTGTACAATACTGAGTGTCTGGAAAAAGAAAAGGGACAATATGTGCCTGGCCATTTGTGAACAGATGGTCATGTGTGGTCACGATCATCCTGAGTCTGGGTACCATAAAGGGAGTAAGTATATATGGGAGACAGATCTGTGCTACGAGCTTTTTGACAAAGGGTTGCTATCTGGTTTTGTACATGTCTGGGTGTGGAACAGTGGTTGTGAAGAGAGAGAATTCTAGAGAGAGAAAATTCATACAGGATCATAGCATGGGTCAGCTTCAAAGAGCCTTCAGAATATCTTCTAGTCCAGCCTCCTGCTTATGGGGGAATGAAGATGGTTGCAAACATTTTGATAAGGTTGTGCGTATTTATGTTTGTGGCACAGACTAACATATTTTTGAAGTACTCAGTTTTCTTTGGAATTTGTAAATTTCAAGCTGCTCCACTCCTGTATGTGTGTCTAAAATAAGCTACAGAATATAAAATTGTATATATATTTTCACTCTCACCCTGATGTAGGTACATGGGCATTCAAATTATTTTGGCTTAGGCTATTCTTGCACTAAGAACTAGGTTTGAATTGCCGTCATCCTTACTTTTCGTCCTAATACATTTAATGCATGTACAACTGGTTCTAGCCTTCTGAGTCAAAAGAACTGCTTTTATGCAATTTAATGGGTGTAGCAAAACACTGAGGGACAGGTAAGGTGAAAAAGAAGTGTATGAAAGAAGCATGGACATACCTTTGAGGAAGATCCATAAAAATAAAATTAATGTTCTTTCTTCTCTACATGAAAATTAAATTTGCAATTGCTGTTATAGAGCTTACCAAGCGTACTTACCTATGCATTCTCCTCATTTCAAGGTTGATCAACATACTGATGCTTTTTGGGTCGAAAGGAACAGCACATCAGCAGAAAAACTGCCGTCTGTATCATAGGACTTTCACTGCTAGTAAGATAGAGGATTAAATTTTAATAAATATATAATTGATTAGTCCCAGTTAATACAGTATTATGACTTAGTAATGCCATCCATAATTTAGGTATATTAGGTTTGGTTTTTTATAGGTTTAATAATCTTCACTGTGCTGCAAGAACAGTGTAATAGTTGAGGACAGCAGGATTTCAGGTCATTATATTGTAGATTTTTTTTAACTGTGTATTTATCAACTAGCTTCAAAGCCTGTCATATCAGTTGTCTAGTGACAGCAATCAGCATTCTGGCAGAGAGGTGACATTGCATACAACTCAAGCATTATACAAATTGCCTGGTAATAAACTTTTCAATACCAATAATGGATCTCTATGTGATATTATTTACAAATTGAAATTTTCTGGAAAATGGAGGAAAGTTTACGGTCTTGTTGGCAGCTGAGTTAATGTAATTTTGCAGCACAAATGGAGATTGGAGAAAGGAAAATCTGTAGGCATCTCAGCTCAGTTGTTGGCAAAACATGGGGACGAGGAAGATTTCTGACAAGGTTGAAGAGAGATTAAAAAATGCAGCTGTACAGTGGAAGACATGGGCTGCTAATGCCACTACAGCTCAGATACTTGTGCAAGTGACAACAAAAGCGCTTTTTTTTTTTTTTACTGGGTACAAACTGATGCTATTTTAGACTAATTTATGTAGATAGCAATGATGGGGAGGAAACTGGTTGTGTTTGAAAACAGAACAGTCCTCGCTACATCCCCACCTGGCTGAAAAATCCAAATGAAATGGAAGATTAAACAAAACTGTTTTGACAAAGTTTCAGAGGGCTTTTTTAATACTATAAGAACAAATATTGATAAATTAGACATAGTTATTGAGGTAATAAATCAGAGGCTTAAACATGACAGTGATCTGGAATTTTTCTAATGCAGATACAAAAAATGTCTGGAATTTACATTCCAAGTATGAAAGAGGGACGAGTAACTACCTTCACAGTCAGAGAAAAACAAGGAAAAGCTCTGTATAGAATGAAGAAGGAAAATGAATGAATCAAGAAAGCTATGATTTTGAGTCATGGAGGTGTAGACTCAAGGAAGATTTGCCAAACCTAACACAGAGTTAGATCTTGCAGAAGACTGAAACAAAAAGCAAAAGACTATTTCACAATATAGGCAGCACATTGCAACTAGCACATAAAGATGGGGGAGTCCTAAATGTTTTGTATCTAGTTGCATTCCCCAGCCTAATGAGTAATTTTTGCATCTTTCAGAATAGACAAAGGTGTAGAAAGAAAAGTCAAAGCCAGAAGAGAATATACGCAGAGTGAAAAGAAGTGCGGGATGGAAGCTAAACTGGGAGAGCTCAACTTTTTCAAAGGGGCAGAGAGCATTGCTGTCTAGTGAAAAAACTAGGGAATTAAGTTTTATGGCTTGTGGTAGAGATTTTAATCTACCTGTGGTATTGTGCTATATAGCAAGCTTCACTTTTATTTTATAAACTTTTGCTATATTTGCAATTATTCTGTTAGTCTACAACAACACACAAAGCTTTAAAATAAAGTTTGAAATTAGTGAACAGTATGCAAATAAATGGAAGATGGGATAAAATGCAGTTCAAGTTAACCAAAGATAGACTGTGAGTGTATTTTAATGGCAGCAGAATTTTTGTGATGGAAACCTGTTAGATACAATTAATTTTTATTTGACAATGTAGTACTTGTGAGATTATTAGGTGAAAAGGAAGTAGCACAAGAAATGTAAGCTGGATAAAGAAGTGGCTAAAAGAGGGATGAGAATAGGTCTGTACTGGAAAGGGGACTATGAGACCAAAGAGGGAGTTCAACTGGGGCTCCTTATACCAATGTTTGGCTAATATTATTTAACAAAGGCAATGACACAAAAATACGAGTGTGCTAATTAAACTTGCTGACGGCAAAAACAGAGGCATTGCTAACAACGAGCCGTATCAAAAATTTCAACCCTATAAAACAGGTGACCTAGCAGCTTGCAGTAATGGAAGTAAAGTTGAATTTAATACAGAATAGAAGGCCACGTCCTTAAGGATTAATAACAAGAGTTTCTGGTATAATAGGGGGAATTCATAGAAGGGAAGCAATTGTTTGGAAATGCCCAATTATAATTATTAATTATGGTCATTATGAGCCACTAGTATGATCCATCCAACTAAATGTTAAATGTAGAGCTGTAGAATATTTCCAGTAGAGGCTGAGAAGTACCACTGTGTCTTGAATACTGTGTATGATTCTAGTTCAGAATATGAACTGAGAAAAGTGCAAAAAATTCAGTGGACTGAGCAACAAAAATCGTTAAATTGCTTAATGGCAGAAAGGCTGAGTGGCATATGATTACTGTCTGTGCATAGACTACATCCAGGTTAGCACCCTCATGAAGCAGAGAGCTATTTTAAGCCATAGAAAAATGCTGGCCTAGAAACAGATGGATATAAACATGAATGTAATTAAGGAGGAAGTCAGGATGTTTCTAAGCATTGGAACATCATGGTTCTGGACCTGTCTCTCTACAGGAGTTGTGGGTAGAAAAGCCCAACAAATTTCAAAATTAAATATATGAACAGACTTCTGTGGCAAGGTTTTCTCCAGAGAAGGCTGAACTCAGTGACTCGGACCATCCAGACATATATTCACAAAAGGTTAGAGACTAGGGATAAATAGCAAGATAAACTTTATTTGGGAAAAAAGTAATGAGAAATTAGCATAGGTTTTACATAAGAAATCATGAAATCCACGGGAGACACAGAATTGCTAAATGCAATAGAAAATGGAAAGTCCTGACTGTTTGTGTAGCTTATTTTTTAAACACTGAGTATTTAAGCATGTTGTTTCAAAGGCTGCATTTTGAAAGGTTCATTAGGAATATGACTCCTCCTCCAAATTAACATCTGATCCTATGATCCCAAGACACAAAAACCCACCTCATTACAGTAACTGGAAGCTTCACCTATGGCTGCATGATGAAGCCAATAAGTCACCTCAAAATTATGCAGTAAGTTGAATGTTTTCTGACAAAATGGCATGTAACACTTGTTGTGATTTGAGAATAAAAGAAGTATGTCAAATGCATTTTTCTTACAGGAAGATGTATTCCTGTGGTATTTTAAAAAGAAAGATGGCAGAACTACAGGGTACAAAACATAAAAATAGGCCAAAAATAAGGGTGGATGGGAGGTGGGGTTTTTGTTTGGTTGGTTGATTTGGTTTGCATTTTTTTGAGGACTAAAATTTCTTGCCTCTTTTCTCTGCAGAAAGAAACTGGATAAAATTGCATGAGTCTGGATATACACAGGAAGTTCTGATCATTCTGAGTTTCTTAAAATTCTTCAGTCTTCACCCTGAGAAGGCTTATATAAAATGCTAATGGGCCTTTCTAGCAAACCAAGTACTCTGCTTATGTCTGCAAAATACCTCCTTCCTCTACTACTGTGTTTTGTTCACAGTAAGTGTATTTGGAACAATATTAAGACACTCATTTTTTTGGAATCTCTATAGAAATACAGATTTATATTCACATGTGCATACATGCATGTATAGCAGAACTTAAAATACTTTACAAGTCTGAGGTTTATGTCTAAACATCTCATAGACCAGTCTAGAATATGGCTTTGATACAGATTTTTCATATTAATTTTGTTGCTATCTCTGTTTTGTGTAATGGGACAGTGTATACATATTTCAGACTTGCCTACAGGATCAGTCTGACCATGGCTTCAATTTGAAGTTCAAGGCCAGCACTGCCATGCAGTTTGAAAAATCAAGTTAAAAAAACTCCTTTAGGTTTTTGAAGTGTAGCATCAGAATGTGTATCTGAACTGAACCAGTTATCTTTATTACATATGTCCATCACAAATATACCTGTAATAATTGATCTGCCCAGAAAGCATTTGACAGCCCAGCAAGCTTTTCATAAGTGAAGATTTTACACATAGGACTTGGATCAGTAAATAAACCACCAGATTTATTAAAGCATTAGAAAGATGGCCTGACAGCCTTTGTGAAAATATTAGCAATAATGCATCAATCAACTTGTATATATTTATTTTCTGTTTAATTTTATCTGTTGAAGGAAAAATGTTTGCACCTTTTCCATGTAATTTTATATCCCTATTTTATTAATAATTTAAACCACTAAGATTTTATTCAGGTATTGTTTGTTACATTGTAAGAAGAAGGTGGTAGACATGCATTTTTATAATGTAATTTTCAAAATCCCTGTATAAAATACTCTAGGAAGTACTAACCTGCAAAGTAGGTCCTTTGAGGATAAAATATGATACGTCAAATGTGATAGCAGTATTATACAATATCATCACCTGGAATACTTATTGTGCATTTAATATAATAGATAATTAAAAACGAAAGAGAACATTAGTAATTTGAATTTATTGCTAAATATGAGTTATTTCCCTTTAAAAATACAAGAGAAGCCCTTTTGAAAGACAGATGTAAAATTATTATAACTTTGTATCCAGCTATGTTCAGTTTTGATCAGTTTTGAGGATTAGAAGAATAATATTAGACGTTTAAGAACTTTTTCTTAGAAAATGTCTTCTTGAGCTGCCTCTCTCAAGCAACAGCAAAGCGTGAGATGATGGAGAGCTCTACATCTTTTCCTCCATGAAATGACCCAGCCATGGCATGCCTGATGCTAGCAGCATGAATCCGGTTACTTGGGAAAGAAAGCAGGCAGGGAGGAGAGCTGGTGGAGGTACCTCCAGTCTCCGGGGAGGCCAGTCCTCTCCCTCCTGAAGTGAGCAGCAGAGGTGGGAGGGGCGAAGGGCTGGGAAGTGTAACAGCAGCTTCACAGGGAAAGAGAGAAGAGCCCGTCTCCAGCTCCCCACAGCCTTGCCCTCCCCAGCCACGGGCCCCTCCAGGCTGGGCATACTGGTGGGTCCCTGTCTCAGCCTCTCCTTGTCCCCAGGGTGGTGCCTGATTCCAGGGCTCAGGCTGCCCCTGGTGCTCCTGACTGGGGGGCTCCTGGCCTGGCCTGCACAGCTCCTGGGCCCCCAGGAGCTGCCAGCTCACACAGCACCTTGACAACAGGGTAGAAAGAGGAAATAAAATAGCTACAGGGACTTCAATAGCACCACTGAAGTCCCAAATATGCGATGGTCCTGCAGGAGATCATTTCTTCTGTGCTGTTCTCCTGGCAAGGCTGGCCATGGAATAGTGCTGAGGTTACAGCCCAGCAGCCACGCGTCGCACCTGGCAGAGCTGAAATCAGAGTTCTTGTGTTTCTGCTCCTGAGTGAGTGTCAATGAAAAATGAGCACTCGGTAAAAGTACTGAGTAGATCTTAATACGTCTGAGTAGCGCTGGCACAGACAAAAGGATTTCTTAGGGAAAGAAACCTGAGGAAGGGCTGGGAAAATGTAGAGTAAGGCTGGAAACTTGGCACAGCGTCAGAACAGGAACCTATGTTATTGGAAATCCTGTTGTGCTCCACAGGTCTCACTGCACGGAGATACAGCTATAGTCCCCTCTTTCTACATTTGCCCCATTCCTCTCACTCCTGGAATATGTTAAATGCATTGTATTAAAGCCACAGAGGAGTAAGCTGCATAAGCATTCTAATCATGATTAAGTGCATCATGCCATGATGCTGGCAGTACTCGATACATCAGGGAGGTCTGAAAAGGCTGGAGCAAAAGCCTGCTAATCCATCACATTCGGCGTGTCCAGGGGAGCCAAAGGTGGCACAAGTGAATACATCCAAATGTCCGTCTAGCTCTGTGGTCACAATAGAGATCCGAATTACTGCTTCACATGGCACCCATTTCACAAATGTCATATTCACAAATATCCACTACAATTTCATTGTAATAAGGAAAATGTTATGGATCTCATGAGAGGGCTTCTTTTTGCTCCTAAATATAATGCTATGATTTTTATCAAAACATCCAAAAGAACTCAATTCCCAAGTCTACTGTCTACTGTAAACGATCACTCTCACATCTGTTTAGGCAGTTCAGAACATTACTCATTGTAAAGCTTTTCAGAGAAGAAAATCCTTATCAAAGAAGAGAAATCCTTAAAGCTGATTAATTAAAAAAAATTAACTATACCAGACTTTAGTATGTTAAATAGGTAGAAACAATGCAAAAAGCAGACTAGAGTGTTCTTAAGGGACTTGTTAGTTCCTCTAGTTGGTTGGTTCATTCCTTCTTATTAACAAGGAACTCATCTTTAGCACTGGGTCAGGCCGGCTAGGCCGAGGAGCCCAAAGGAGAGCCAAATAAAAGACCACACAGAGACAGCAAACGGAGAGGGCAAAAAGAGAGAGAGGGCAGAACCCTCTGCCTTTATTTATATGTTTTTACAAATCACCGTGGATTGGAGGTAGAAATGACCACCTCTCAATTCCATTGGTCAAAGCATCAATCTATCATATTTCTCCACCCAGTATACTGGAATGATAAACACACAGACAGTTAACAAAACATAGATAGTTGTTAAGAAACCATGGCCATGTTTACAGAAGAATGTGTGAGAAAGTATTACAGAAACAGAAACACTGAGAAACTGCAAAACTCAGGACAACACTCATCTTGTATGCAGCTACTGTGGTTTTGTCTGTAATGAAAAAGGCTTGATGATTTGCTTTTATTGGGATAGAACCGAAGAAACTACACTGAGTATTTCTTTACTGTAGACATCAAGAGATCCTTCGGTCAGGTTTTTTAGTAAATCCTAAGGAAAAGTGTGCCTTGACTGCATTGAGACGACCAATTTATTTAATACATTAAATACATTGCAGAAAACTACATTTCATCAGAATTGTCACTGCTCACTCAGTAATACAAGGAACTGTCAAAGTAGAAGATTTTACTACAGAGCCAACTTCTATTAGTTAAATAGTAAGTACTTGTGCAGTAATGTAAAAGCAACATTCACACAAGTTTACCTTCACTTATGATAATGGAAGATACTGCGTTCAATTTTGTAGTAGTGTTAAATATGTTTGTTTGGTTGGGGTTTTTTTGGTCACAGTAACAGATGTATGGTAACAATAATAACACTGTTTGTTAATGTATCCTTCTCTTTAGCCGTAGCTTGGTATAACTTTCAGGGACACAGGGCATGAATCTGTGGTTAGCATTCTTATAAACTCTCTTTGGTCATATGGTTTACTCTCAAAAAGCACATAACGCAGCGTGGCGTGGGGGAGGTGACAGCCGCCGCGTTCTCCAGTAGCGTCTCTGACCAGAGGGAGAGAGCTCTGGCTGTGCCTCTTGCTCAGTAGCTGGCAGGCCTCTCACACCCAGTGTCGGTCGGAGGACACGGAACACACACTCACACTCAAGCTAGGATAGCTCACGCGTTACCAGAGGGACAGAATCGGAGGGCCCTTCGTATAGCGTTCCGGCAGACTTTATTCCATCGCCGAAGGTGACCAGGGACGAA
Organism: Pomatostomus ruficeps; assembly: GCA_013400735.1. Lineage (NCBI taxonomy): Eukaryota > Metazoa > Chordata > Aves > Passeriformes > Timaliidae > Pomatostomus > Pomatostomus ruficeps. Next base: position 46,090 of record VYZT01040838.1, read on the forward strand.
AAAGAGCCCGTGGCCAAACCTAGCACGGTCTTATAAAGGTTACAGAGCCAGGGGCCAAAAGCAGGGGTGGGGCGAAGGACCAGGGATCAATAGGAAAGACGGAGGGGGCGGGGTGAGGGGCCTGCCAGGGTGGACAGGGTCACGCTACCTATGGTCCAAGCTAAACCGAAGGGAGAAGAGGGGCTCTTCCTCCCAGTGTGACCTGGGGACTCCTTTCAAACCTCGGAATCCGCTCACCACCGGCCGACCCTCTACTGGGGGTCCACCACAACAAGCACATTTTCTGTATTCTCTTTGTTGAAAAGCCATTATCTACCATCACTGTGAGCAGCTGAGAGACAACTTGAAAATTGACATTCAGCAAATAAACTGAATGGTTTCTTATTAAATCTATTTAGTTTATCTTTCACTAGAGCATTAATAGCTTGAAAGGGCTTTGAGTCTCACTCATAAGAGACTAGGGAAATAATTATTCTTCTGTAGATATGTGGTAGTTTTCCCATTGCTGAGGTATGCAGAATAAACACATTTACAGATTTCAGGAACTATCCAAACAAGATTATAACAAGTATTTCCATGAACAGGAGAGTTCTGACTCAACTTTCTCAGTAGTACAGTCTCCCAATGTGAACTGCAGGCACACAGAAGTTTTGCTCCCACTCAAAATCCTGCTCTGAATTCCTACCTGTTTTCATCTGATTTGCAGTAATGTAATAATATGTAACTCTCTTTTAAATTTGGTTGATACTGATCATGAGTTGTGAAACTATCTGAAGAAATTATGTCAGGCAGACAGAAAGACAACTGCTTGTGCAAAATTACATACATTTTCTCAGGATAAAGGCTAAAACGTGCATGTGGCAAGGTAATTATCTTTTAATTGTCTCTTCAAAATTGGTAACATGCTTTTTTTAGATTTCTTCCCTATCTTCTGTATCAGTTCTAGGTAGATACATATTTCTGTATGTTACATACTACATTTTCTACATTCTAATGTTTTACTACAAAACTTCATAGATGTTAATATACCTGAACAAAAACCTGGCTCCACATCAGTAGGTAAGCATACACTTAAAGCCAAACTTTCCAAGTTGGCATCAAACCCCACTCATTTGATGACTTCCAGACTATCAGTGTCCATGATCGCTATTTTGTTCTGAATCCTCTTCTCTCTGTACTTACATACTTCTCTCCTGTTGATGAATAGCAGTTTATGGACTAATAATAAACTAAACGTAGGAAACAAGGATTAAGAAATAGTTTTAGAGTTTTCTAAAGGATGAAGTCATCAACATCTAAAAAAAGGCTGCAAATGGCACTGACCGTGGAGCTGACAAAGTCTGCAGATGGTGCAAATATATTCATGGCAATCAGCTGGAAAGACTGACTGAGAAAGGTTGCTGATGTATTTCAAAAATAAATTACAAAATGACCAAAAAATCAGTTCAGTAGATGTGAAGTAGTGTGTATAGGGAAGCTAATCCTATCACCTACACAGAGTAGTTACCTATTATCTTTTGCCAATCAGAAATGGTATCTTGACAGATACTGTAGCTCAGGAGAAGACAAAAGCCAAACAGAATGATCAGAAGGTATTGGAAAAGGAGCACAAAACAAACCTGTCATCATCATTCCACATAATCCCTAAACTCACTGTACACCTAGCTTAATCATTACATTAAATTCTGGTCATGCATAAGTATTAGTGTAAGAATTAGAAAAACTAAAGAAATTCAGAAAGGAGACTGTTATGGAGTGGCTTTAGCATACAAAGAAAAAAGGCAAACTTTTCAGTCTAGGAAGGAGAATACTGAAGTATATTAACAGGGTCTAAAATTTTGCAGAAAAAGTGAACAGGGTGCTTATTTTTCCCTCACAATTCAAGAATCAGGCATTGGCTAGGAAAAAAAAAAAGGAAATACTTTTTCAGACAATACATAATTAAGAAGTGGAACATCCTGTCCAAGAAAGCACAAAGTGTAAAAGCATAAAAAATTATTTTTCCACTTTCTTTGTGGAGGGCAGGCTCCTGGACGCTATCAGACATGCCGGGTGACTCCCCGGTCAGGCGGCAGAGAAAGGCCCGACTGCAGGAGGTTATTTGTTCCCCGTGCCCTCGCTGACGGGGTTGAGACGGGCGGCCAGGGCACACGGGCCTCCAGGCATACACTCACTGGTTACCTACGGAAAGGCCGCCTCGCCTCTTAGAGCAGCATCTTTTACATAGCCCAGCATTCCAGTCTCCCGGGGACATCGCTCGGGTGTTCCGTCCCGGAGAACTTCATGAGGATGGTGGGAAGGAAGGGCTGGCCCTGGAAACTCCATCCCATCTCTCCCCGCAGCTGTTCCCTCCTCCAGTCCCGCAGCGCGGCGGCGGAGGGCGCACGATACGCGGAGGCCCGCGGGAAGCGCCCGCCAGCAGCGGCCAGAGGCGCGACCCTTCCTTCCCTCAGCCGCCATCTTGGGCCCGGGCGGAAGAACTACCGGTCCCAGCGCGCTCGGCGCCGGGCGCCATCTTGCCGCCGGGCAGCGCGGGCGGGGACGGTGGCGGCCGAGACATGGCGCTGTTCCCGGCCTTCGCCGGCGCTGCCCAGCCCGGGGAGCCCCCCGCCGGCAGCTCCGAGGGCTCCACGAGAGGTAAAGTCCTGGGAGAACCGTTTTTCGCTAACAGCTCTCCAGCAGCCTTGGCACATGCCGCCGGCCGCGCTCCGGCCGCCGTGCTCGCCCGTGCTTCGCCCCGCCGTGGAGCGGCGGCGGGGGCGGTGCTGCCGCTGGTCCCGGGCCCATTGTCGCGTAACCATCGGCCCCGGAGGCTGCGGGGCGCGGCGCGGGGGCTTTTGGCTTGTTGCTGGTTTTGTTATTTTCTTCCTTTTTTTTTTTTTTCCCCTATTAGTTTTCGATATCTTGAGAATTTCTTGCCTATTAAGCCAAATCAAAGTTGTAAAAGACGTGTTTTGGAAGGTTACAAGTGAGATTTTGATTCATTGTAACACATCGACTGTTGTAGTTGCTGTCTAGCAAGTGATACTTTTAATAAAATAAATAATAATATTAAAGTAAATAACGCTTTCTGGTGTAATGCCAAGCGGTGAAGTGGGCACTACATTTATTAATTCTACGGGACAGGATTTGAACTAACCCTTCCTTTTGCTTGCCTGGTTCTACCACCCTTAAATCTGCCCATTCTCTAGACACCACAGCAATGGGAAACGAGAGAATTATCCACCTAGGCTAAATTTCTTGTATATTTGGTCCAGTCGGTACGGTGCATTAGCTTCTTGTTCTAACCAGTTCTGCATTACCCCTGATGGCGTAACAGTGGCTGATACTCACTTTGCCAGCAGAGATGTTCTAGCTGCATTTAGGACCCTTTCTGGTAATGACACTTGGTGTAGGAATTAGTAGATGTAATAAGATCCCAAATTACAGCTTCTAGGAATAGAGGAGCTGCTGTACCAGGCAGAGGTACAGGACTGCTTCATAGCTTTATTGTAAAAGTTGAAGTAATAATGTATACATGTCGGTCATGTTTCATGCAGCCAACCACTCTGCCTCATACTTCTAAAAACCTTCCTAAGCCATTTCTAAAGTGAAAGTGCTTTCTGAAACAGAAACAGAAGCAGTGCTTATGCTTCCTACGTTGCCCAGTTGCTGAGTTGCAGCAGCCTCTAGAGTGCTGCAATTTTGTATATGCTTCGTTACAATTAGGTTGTCACGCTTAGTTAGCATTTGGGGGAAGATAAATTGCGAATTTATCTGTAGCAATGAAGAGAGCAGTGGTGATAAGTAACCCTGCTGACATTAGTAAGCATGTTCTATAGGTCAGATGATGCAGTGAATTTTGCTGAAAGAAGATTTCCATGATCCTCAGAAGCAATTATAGGCTTCATGTAACTTAAAAATTGTCTCTGTACACACACACTGTAAATTTTTAATTTTTCTTTTTACTTGAGAAAGTATAAAGAGAATGCCATTGAATTGTTGCTTCTGTTGTGCTCATAAACTTGTAATGAGTACATATATATTATTGCAAAATGCATCTTTTATATCTGGTCTGCGAAAATGATAAACGTTTTCGACATTCCACAAGAAAAAAGCCTAACAAGCGAAGAGATAGCGGTACACAAGCAGTTCAAACATCACAATGCATTTCAAACTTTAAAACACTAACTGATTAATTTCAGATTATTTACAAGTGGTTTGAACTTGCATGTTGCATAATGGCAAAAACTGCTCATTCGTTTCTGAGTATTGGGTCGGTTTGATTAAATTCTTGAGAAAAACACTGTATGTGGAGAATTCTGAACTTCTTTGCTGTAGCCACAGAGGTATATTGACTGTGCTATAGGGCCTGGTTCTCACAGAGTGATTCTTCAATGCATTAAAGATGCAATTTGATCATATCTGCTCAGGTAGCACCAAGCTACAGGAAGAGGCTGGGAAATGCTGCATGGTGGTTTCTGCAGCATATTGGTTGGGCTGGTCATGGGAAGTGTGTTTTGGTCTTGACAAGACCATGAATTGTGGATTCTCCCATGCACAGAGATGGAGGTTCAAGAGGAGCCAGGGAGGTGTTCCCTCCTCATGGGGCCTTTTGTAATGGGGGTGGACTCTTGGGAAACACAAACTGGAGCTTTGCTTTATTGTATGTATTTCTTGATGAGTTTAACTTAGGTTAACAAACTGTTTTGCCAGTTTATTAACCTAAGTTAATAAACTTAGGTTATTATTTAAAGCCTGCTCTGCTTTAAATCCTTTCATGGACAACTACTCAGGGACATGAGACAGAAGAAAGCTTTTCATACCAAAATTCTGTTTCTGATAGAAATACTTTAGAAGGAGGAGAGGTAGATGGCTTGACAGACAACGGATTCATGCTGTTTAAGGAGTAAAGGTCAGTGTAGTCAAGAGCACAAAAACAAGAGTGTGATGGGAAGAGCACTGAGGCAAAAGTGATTGTAAAGAGCATGGATGAGAGGCAGGGAGACCAAATTTGTTCCTTTTGTTGTTATCTCTCAGTGTAGTACTGGAGGGGCTGCTGTTAAGTTCTGTATTTATGCAAAATAACTTTTTTTGTTTAATAGCTAAGAAATTTTACATGCTTAAAAGAATTCTAGAAGTGAAATCTCTGTGAAAATTGTTATAAAACTTTTAATATCAGTAAAATTGTGACAAAAAATTTCACTTCCACTTCCTGTTAGTGTCTGATTTTTGCCTGGTGACTGAAATGCAGACATCTAGATGCAGAATGCTTAATGCTGACTAATATATCCAAATTAGCATCATATAGCTTTCTTTCACACTATTGGAAAGCCTAACGATATTTCAGTGGTTAGAGAACTGAGAATCAGTGACATGTTTTGGCCATGCATAAAACACTTGAGTATTCTTATCAGTAAAGGGTATGCCTATCAATAAAATTGTGTTAAGAATATTTTCCACACAGTCAGTAAAGTACATTTTTGTTAGTTTGTGTAAGTTATATTGCATTCATTAACTACACCTTTTGTTTAATTATGCCTTTCTGTAATTTTTTCAATTTCACTTTTTAAATACGTAAATATTTCTATTCTATATTGTATATAGAAATTAATGTATAATTAATATATAGTAGTAAATATATTATGATACAGTAGATGATCTGAAACATATGTAAATAATTTATACATTATGTAAATATATAGTTAGAATTTTTAAATTATAAAAATGAATATTGGATAGATTCTTTTTTTATGTGTAGAGCTGTGTATTAAACATGGAATCTGCTTTCAGTATGAGCTAAATGGAAATTTCATGGACTGCTTTCCAATATACTCAATTATTGCATATGACTGAGTGACATTTACTGTGAATTTACCTGTCTGCTGACTAGATTAAGCCCCAACTTAAAAAAGCACAGCAAGCTAATTTGTATTGATCTCACTTTTTTTTTACCTGCAGAATTAGACTGGCTGAGTAACCCAAGCTTCTCTGCAGGAGATGCGCTATTACTGCACCAGCGCACTACAGAAGTTGCCAATCTCATTCCTGAAAAATCACCATTAATAAGGTAGAGTGTACTTCAGTGGCTTTTGAAATAACCTCTTTCTTTTGTCCTGCTTATCTTTTGTTATATGAGACCAAATTCAGAAACTAAAAGCTGCTTTTCATTCTACTGTTCAGTATTTAAAAATGCCTGAACTGAGTCATGTATAAAAGTATGAATAATGCTTCCATGTCTTTTAACTTAAAATAATGAGAAATTGTACTTATGTAATTACATTCCCATTTTCTTTTTCTCAGAGCTGCATTTAAATGATTGTTATTTTGGAATGGAGAGGGAACTGAGCAATCATGAGTCTTCATTAGCTTTTGAATGTCTTAAGTGACCCTTGAAATAATGTAGAGATTAAGCATAATCTCCGTGATTTCTCTGTGGAAACCAGAGAAATCAGCCATTTCACATTTGAATTTTCTACTTTTTAAAAGACAGTTGATGATATGAACTAATGAAATACTACATGTATCAAGTTGAGGTGGCTGTAGAACATGCTGGTCAACTGAAGTTGGTGATTATATCCTTTTACAGAAATTAGTTTTAAGGAGCCAGGTTTGCTGCAGAACTGGTTTTAATACATTCACTAGACTGGTTGCTATACTTGGCTTATCCACACTGTAACTAACACTCAATAGTGAATGCAGCCAAGCTGTAGTTGTCAAGTTCAAAACCTTAGTCGCTTTTAATTTGATGCAAGCTCCCTTGTTTATGCTGATTGTTGGTGGTCATGATACAGAATATCTTTACAGTACCAAACACACCTGAATACATCTTTTTCTGTACTTATTCTTGCATTTACATGCATTGTGTGTTTGAAATGCATGTAAATGCACATGTCAATGTTTTGTTTATCAGTCATATATTCTGCTTATGTTTCTTCAAATATTTTTAGGACTTTAATGTCATAAAACTAAGGATTTTGCAAGTTACTAACATAATAAACCCATCATATTAATTTTATCTCTGAAAAAGACTTTGTCAAAAAATAGCGTGCAGTAGAATGTTCGGGTGTTTGTTGTTTGGGGGTTTTTTTGCCTAGTACTTGCGTACTTGGTTTAATAAAAACTAATTGGTTTTATCTCAGCTCAATAAAAACTAATTGTTCCAACCTAGTTGGTGGTTTTGGGAGGGTTTGCTCTGATTTTTTGGTTTGCAGAAGTGTGCATGTTTGTTTTAAAGGTCTGCTATTGGTTCTTCCTCAGTTTCTTTCTCCTTAATGTCCTTAAAAAACTTGTGTCAGGGCTGTTACTTGACATGCCTTGTTTCTGAAATACAGTATTTTCTTTTATTAACATATTAGGAATACTAAGAGTTGTCACTCCTTTCTTTCATTGAAAGATTGCAGGAAGAAAAACTTCAAAAAGAGCTTGTGCTTTAATTAAGGGTTAGAGAAGACCTCCATTATTCATTTGATTATTAAGTGTGGGAGTTTATGTGGTATGTACAGTAATATACACGTGTTTTGCCAAACCTATTTATCCTTTGTGTGATCTCTCAATAACTTGGTTGTCTGTTTTACATAGTGTTCTTGTACTACCTTTTCCTGTATTACATTATAACATGAGTTTGGTAGTTGTAAAAAAATTGTTTCTTAATTGGTGAGATTTGATTTTCTAATCTGGAAATTGTTTTAAAAGTGTGGTTTTGATACTTCTTACATAAGTCATAAAAAACCAGGGGAAAAAATTCAGACTTTTTTTTGCGGGTCACAGTGGAAGACTTCTCAGTCTTTTAATGTGACTTAAGTTGTTTAGCAAAGTTAGGAAATCCTATCATCTCAGCCATCTTTGATTTGGCAATGTTAATTTGTCAGATGGATATTTGTACAGTTCACAAATCAAAATGCCTCGACAGTTAAAACATTCAGACTGGTTGTCAGTAATTCCAACAGCTGAAAAATGCAGTTGTTATTTAACACAGATTTATATCACTTTCATTATATAAGTTACTGCTACCTTCTCAAAAAAATACAGGGAGAATAAAGGTAAAGAGTAAAATGTTCTGAACTTTGTTATGGAGGTATTCCTGAACAGCTTCACTGCTTAGCTGTATAGGTATATATAGATGTATGTACTTTTTTCCAAGCAGGACTACTTCAAGATCTGAGTTGTCAGAGGAGAGTGATACAGATGAGAGTCTGAAACAGGCAAGTAAGAAAAGGAAAAAGAAAAAGAAAAAACATCACCACAATAAGAAGACAAAAGAGAAAACCAGGGGGGATTCCAGTAGCAGCGAATTGGACGTGGATGCTAAGCACATCAAGGACAAAGGAAGTGGCAGAAATAGTGAAAAGGAAGCAGCAGCAAAGTATGTACATATTAACATTATGCAAGATGCAAATTCATTGTGTTCTTGTGCTTGTCTCTTCAACTGAGATCTTTACCACTAGTTGATAATCTTTTTCTAAGCTTTATATGACTAAACTCGCATTCAAAGCAAGGGAAACAGATTTAGAACCACTCATTTAATCATATAAAAAAAACTGTGACTAAAATATTCATACATAACAGTGAAGTACTGTTGTGCAGAGCAAAGCATGATATGGTGGTTATGAAATAAATTTTTAAAGTCATGTAGAGGCTTATGTTCAGCTTTTCTAAGCATCTTGTTTGCTTTCACAAGTCTTTTGTGAGGGTTTGGAGAGGGATTGCATTAAACATTCCTAATTACTGCAAAAGTCTTAATATATGGCTGGATTTGCCTTGCAATGTAACTTCCTCCTCACAGAGTTAATATTTCCTTTTTTTTTCATTTTAAGACAAAATTTGTTGTATGATTTAATATTTCTTTTATATCCATTTATTTTGCTTCATACTTTCTGCTTGTAATACTTCTATATGGGTATTTGAACAATTGAAATTGTTTTGTTAAATCTTCTTTATTAATTCCAGGAGCTCTAAAGTTCTGTGTAATTAGTGGAGATGTCATTTTTTATGGAACAAGAAAGTAGGCTTGTAGCGACTATCATGATCTTTGAGCGGTGAAAGAGGTTCTCTGAGTGCATCAGGTATCCAGATTTGGCATACCTAGCTGTGCTTCCCTCAGGCTGTTGGGTTTTTAACATTTCAAAGGGGCCCTATCCAGTTGGCTGTGTGAGTCACCTCCTGGTTCTCACAATGTCTGCTAGTTTGAGCAGCCTCTTTCTGATTCCCTAGTTCCTGTGTTTTCTTTGGCATTAGCAGCTCTGGCTCTAATTCACCACACTGCAGCTACTCCTGTGGATAGAGTGAGGATTTTATGACATTGAGGAATTGTTGTTACAATTGGTATAGTCTGGGTAGTCTTTGAATTTCCCCCAGTTTACTACTTTTCTCAAGGCAGATGAATCAGGAACTAAAAGCGCAGGTTTGGGCAGCATCTATGCCAAGGAAACATTGTTTCCCTGTGGAAGAGTGGCAGTGGTACCGCAGGTATTGTCTGATACCTCTAGCCACACTTGGCTCCTCCTTTATGAGAACATTTTAATTGGCTTGTGGTGGCTAAGGCTTCCTTGACTGTGAGGAAGGACAGTAAAAATTACTTGGGTGCTAAACCCATTCTGCTGTGTCCCGTCACTCATCCTTGCTGGAAGGGTGCCTGGGCATGGTTCATGAGATGTTTGCAAGGTTGGGCGAGCCAGCCAGTGCTTTGCCCAAATAAAAGTGTTGAAGTTCTTTCATGGTGTCTGTTTTTTCAACATTCCATAAATTGTTGATGCTGAGAGAATATTGAATTTTCAAAAGACTGATTTTGAAACCTGAATCACAAAATTGCTCTGAATGTGAAAAGTCTTGTGAAATTTTAGAAGACTTTTCAACTCACATATTTGGACAATGAATTCAGATTGGAAATTCATAACTGTCTACATCTTAGAGGCAGGTGAGAATTTCCACTTAAGTTCATTGTATAACTGTAATTCATATACCACTTTGATACGCACTGTTTTATCAAATGCATGGGTATAATTACAGCTAGTCAGCACAATCCTCTTACAGATTATCGTCTTTTTTTTATTGTAACATCTTAGCAAGACAAAAGTAAATTTTGAAACTAGTAATAGGTGGCTTTTGGATTATAGTGTGTCAAGCAATTGATTGGATTGATGTGTTAAATCTGGTTATTACCTTTCATAATCATAAATTCAATTTTTGGAAGTGCAAGGACTTGTGTTTTGATTTGATGGTTGTATTAGTGTATTTCTAACTGGTTTTTTGAAGTGTGGGACTGATTTTGCAAGAGTGGATCATGTACAATGACTATGGGTAAGTTAAATTATTATGAACTACAGAAATGTAATGTTTCCGGGCGTATGTAAATACTGAATATATGCACAAATGCTTAGAATATCCTCCTTCTCCTTTTCTGCAGCCTAGGTAAGAAAGCCTCAAATGTTGCCAGCAATCACTCTATTTGGCTTGATGACATCCAGGCTCCCACAGCAGACGCCTTCCGAATAGACAAGAAACCAGACCCTGCAAACTGGGCCTACAAATCCTTGTACCGTGGGGACATAGCAAGGTATGGAACGTTGTTCTCTATTGCTATCCAAACTTGAGTCAATTGAGTGTGGCTGCAACATGTTTATATAGAAGATGAGTAAAGATAACTGAATAGCTTGCTTCAAAATTTGACACGGCATTGGGCCAGTATCAGTGGCAAGTGGGGGACTGTACTGGAACCAGTGCTATCTAATGTGTTCTTCATCACGTGGACAGCAGGATCAAGTGCATGCTCAGTAAGTTTGACAATACCAAGCTGAGTAGTGCAGCTAATGCTCCTCAAGGGTGGGATGCCAACCAGAGGGACCAGGGCTGGCTCAACAAGGGAGCCAAGTGCACACATTTAACAAGTGCAAGGTGCTGCACCTGGGTCAGGGCAATGCCTAATATCAACACAAGCTGGGGGATGAACAGATCAGAGCAGCCCTGCCAAGAAGTACTTGGGGGTGCTGGTGGATGAGAGGAATGATGAGAGCAAGTGGGTGATGAGCTGGAAACGTGCTGGCAACCCAGAAAGCAAGTTGTATCCTGGGCTGCATCCAAAGTAGTGTGCCCAGCAGGGCAAGGGAGGGGATTCTGCCCCTCCACTCTGCCCTGGAGAGACCCCACCTGCAGTGCTGCATCCAGCTCTGGAGTCCTCAGCACAGGAAGGACATGGACCTTTTGGACTGAGCCCAGAGAAGGGCCACCAGGTTGATTACAGAGAGTTGGAGTACCTCTCCTATGAGTAAAGGCTGAGAGAATTGGGGTTGTTCAGCCTGGAAGAGAGAAGGCTCCATCCAGTACCTGAAGGGAACCTACAAGAAAGATGGAGAGGGACTTTTTATAAGGGCATGTAGTGACAGGACATGGGGAAATGGTTTAATGGTTTTAAACTGAAAAGAGTAGGTTTTGATTGAATATTAGGAAGAAATTCTTTACTATGAGGGTGCTGAGGCATTGGAATAGGCTGCCCAGAGAAGTTGTGGATGCCCTATTGCCCCATCTCTGGAAATGTTCAAGGCCAGGTTGGATGGGACTTTGAGCAGCCTGATCTAGTGGAAGGTGTCTCTGCCCATGGGGTTGGAATGAGGTGATCTGTAAGGCCCCTTCCAACTCAAACCATTCTATGATTCTTGGATAAATGTTTTAAAAGGCAAAAGATGGCATGAAATAATGGGTATAAAGTGCATGATTTTCATTGTTTTTAAAAACATTCTGTGTAGTAAACTACAGGGCCATCTGGAGATGGCAGCATGGGGCAGATTCAAAGGCATGTTTTTGAGGTCAGAAATCCCAGGTTGTGTTATAAATCGTCTTTGGGCAAGCGCTCTTTTTGGTCTCTATTGTTCTGTTTCTATGTCTGAAAGGGAAGTGAAGGTATTGATTATTTAATACTAGATTTATCAAAAGTTTTACTAACTTGAGTAGTTTCATATCCTTTAAAAAAAACACAAAACTACGGCATTTTCTTAGCAAACAGATTTCACCCAGACATTGTACTAAAATATGTCTGTCCTACGCAATGCTACATTCCAAGTTAGTATAGGTGAAATGGCACTCAACATCCTTAGTGAGTTACTGGTACTATGATGACCCTTCAGAACATTTCCTTGCATTAATACAGAAGCCCATCCAAAGGAGCCTACACTTGGCTCATGCATTATGTACACTTCTTGATTTTTCTCAGGAAAATTGTTTACTGTATGTACAACAATACTGTATGTAATTATTTGTGGAGGAGGGAGAGTTTATGGGCTATATTTTTGTAGCATTATATACCTTTGCAATAAAATTGCCTGGTTACTATGTGTTTCAATTTTCTATCACTTTTGGATTGTCAACTATTTTCTGAGATGAAAAGTATTACTTTAGCATTGCACGTCACTATATCTGCCACTGAAATTACATTTATGGTAATATTTGAAGATGGTATTTTCCTGTCTTAATCCATAGGATTATTGTGACCTTTATGAAAATGGCCTCTCTTCTCTTCACACTTCTCTCCGCTTTTTGGCGTATAAAATGGACAGAGGCTTAGGGATGCAGAAGGAAATTACTGCACCGAACTACTGGTGTCTTATTTTCAGTTTAAAGTAATCTAATCTAAGTAACCCTAAATAATGTCTGTTGTTCTTTCTCCAGGTTTTTCTACATGGTTTAAAATGATAGAAAGGAAAAAAGGCTTTCTTCTGCTTGAGTATGACATATATTGTTGAACTGAGAGGAAGCTTAGTATGATATTAAAAGTATGATAGCACTGAAAGAATTTATAAGTTGAAGTCTTAAATAAGGAAAAAGCTACCAGGTGCTTAAACTTTTGAAGGTCTATGCATGCATTATTTGGGTCAATTTTAATGAAAGTATGTCTTTCAAAAAGGAGGTATCTTTTCTAGTGTGTAGTTTAGAAGATGTTTAATTGTACTTTCCCTTCCAAGGTATAAAAGGAAAGGAGACTCCTGTCTTGGCATAGATGCAAAGAAACACTGTATAACCTGGGACAGTTCTGCATCGAAAAGGAAGCAAGTACAGAGTCGACCTGAGCGCTACTTCACAAAGAACAATGTGAAGATGCTGAACACAGATGGGATTCTTGTTTGTAGTAAAAATTCTCCATCTGACCCACCTGCTTTTATACCAGTTTCCCATGTGGAAACTGATGGTTCTTCTGACACAACAGAATTAAATCCTCTTGGGATTTATGATCCAACAACCACAATGTGGCTACAAGGAAAAGGGTACAAGAGTGCAGACAATGAGTCTGTAAATACACAACAAACAATTCAAGAGCCTGGGATAAAGATGAACTCTATTCTAATGACAAAAGTGGAAGAATATAACAAGAAAGTCAGAGAAAACCCAAGAGATATTAATGCTTGGATGGAATTTATTTCCTTTCAGGTATGTATTCTAATGGACCTTGTTGCTTATTATAAGTAATAAATGCATGAACATTATATTGTAGTTTCATTTGTTTAGAACTGTATATCTTCTGTTGGTGAAGAATGAGCTGTTAAATCATCTTCACAAATGTTAGCATTCTTGTGATTCTAGTGATCATTCTTCCTAAGGTTGTAATGATGTTTCTTTTTGTTTTAAGGATGAATTAATGGGAGGACCTAGCCCTTATGCCAGTAAGGGAGAGCAGGAATTAAGAAGAAAGTCACTCAAATTAATCTTGGAAAAGAAACTGGCTATTTTAGAGAGGGCAATTGAAAGCAATCCAAGTAATGTTGATCTGAAACTTGCCAGGCTGAAGCTTTGCACAGAATTCTGGGAACCACCAGCTTTGATCAAAGAATGGCAGAAGCTAATTTTTTTACATCCCAATAATCCAGAGATGTGGAAGAAATACCTTCTGTTCTGTCAAAGTCAGTTCACTACCTTTTCTGTTTCAAAGATCAACAGTCTCTATGGAAAATGTTTGACAACATTGGCAGCTGTACAGGATGGCAGCATGGTATCCCATCCTCTGCTGCCTGGCACAGAGGAAGCTATGCTGGGTAAGGTTCTTTCTGTTTCATGTTATGGTTAGATTGGTCTTCATAGGAGCTATCTGCATTAAGAACAGATTTTCTTATGTATTGCATGAAGCTTTTCTTTTCAAAATGCCAGGCATCCTGATTTCTTAGCTGAGAATTAAAGCAGATATTCAAACCAAATATGGATATAGCAGATCCTTCTCTTCCCAAGGAGAGTTTAGGATACAACATCCAGTAAAGTCTAATGTGCTGAGTGGTTTATAGTACAATGTCAAGACTGGAGAATCTCAGCCAACAGCCAGGAGATGTGCTTTTATAAAAGGGAGACTTGCGAAAAAAATTATTATCTCTTGTATAAGTTTTACAACTGATTACTTCAATCCAGAAGAGAGAAGGAACATTACGAGTCAGATGAGAAATTTTCTTGAGAATCCCAGTTTATAGATGGAGAATTCTAAGCTGTAGTAACATGTGATCGTGTCTTTTGTATTTATTCTATGCATACATCTACCACTTTATAATTTATTATATAATTATCCCTGGAAGGAAAATAAGTCAGATAGTTAGGATGCTGGAGTGGATTCAGAGAAGAAATGAGTTCATGCTCAGTTTTGGCATGGTCTTTAAATTTATTTGGAGCTAAATGACTTAACCTATCCCATTTAAATTTTACTTCCCTACCTCGGTGTGTCATTGTGATTATTAATCTGTGAATACACTGAGGAGGGGAAAATATTAGTGTCACCATGAATATTTTTACCTTGCTTTTTTTCCTTTTAGTTTTCAGTTCAAAAGAGACTAATATAGAGGAGTCCACTTTTTTCATGTGCATCATAGTCCAAGAAACCTCTTGTTTTTATCCAGTCCTGTAATTCTTCTTGGAGCAATGAGGTTATGCAATATCCAGTCTGGGCTTACAGGTTGAGATGCTGGGTTGCCAAATTAGTTTCAGGTGTTCAGATCTCATACGGTCTTTGGCTGATTCATCTTGGATCAAGCACTGGAAAAAGTGCTGCAAAGGAAAAATGCTCTATTGGCCAGTGGATATTGTACAGCCTGATAGCTTCTAATTGCTTCTACTGTCTCTGATTTCCAGTATTTCAGTCACTTTGTACACTAACCATGATCAATGATTCTCGGGACAAATGTTTTATTCAGAATCTGGTTTTGGAAACAGGAAGGTTTTTCTCTCATTTTGTTTTCCTGCGCATATTTGAACATATGTGATTCATGAAATACAAACTCATGAGGCAGTTTGCCAACTGCTATGAGATTTTTTTTTAATAGAGTTCCTTTAGCAAGTTAACTAATACTAGATTGATGTTTTTCTGAATACTTTTTTGCTGGCAATATCCATAGATATGTTAAAATGAAAATGAACTCCAGGAGTGAAGCAGAAACACAAATAGCTTCTTGTTGTTCTGTCTTAAGTCTATAGTGATTTGTTTATGAACACTCTCAAGTATTTTATTTTTCCCCTTCAGAATTCGAATGATAGGATTAGAGAAATTTCCACTGGGTGGCTTCTTGATTTGAGATTTCTTTATTAGTGAGTCAACTGTTTAATTCTTGGACAGAATTTTAATTGACAGCGTACTTATTAGGAAGGTTACCAAATTGTTCATTAAGATAAATATACAGAATATTTTGCAAATTAATGATGAGGTGAGTAGCAGTGTAGACTTGTACATTAGGCCTGTACCTTCAACCTCTGACCTTCACTAAGGACAAAGTGTAAGAGCTCCAATTTTAAGTAGTGAGGGACTGTGCCATCTAGTGTTCAGTTCAGTATGCAGTACTACCTACTTGGAAATAGGTGTGTGTTTTTTAAAAGTATTTAAAAATTTTAAAAAGGTGAAACTGAATTTAAAATGGTAGATCAGACTTTACATAAATTTTGAGATAAGAATTTGTAGTACTTTAAATTTACTAGGAACTGTTAATATAAAGCAGATGAATATAAAGTATTCTTAATTTTTGCTGTGCGAAGGGAGTCCTGTTTTTCAAATTATACCTACTGGCTAGGGAGAAACATCCTTATCTTTTAGGTCAGTTCAGCTGCAGAAGTGTCTTAGCATAATGGACTGAATAAAGTATGTATTCATGCTGTTTTCAGTTTTTGCCACAAAGAAAATGCTGATCTTTGCATTTCTTCAAATACCTTTTTGGTTTTTATAATGCAGAAAATTTTACAACATGATTTATTTTTTGGCACCAGTTTGGCAGCAAATCCTGATGAGACATTCTCTACGTTCAGAGTATTTTAATCCAAGTTCTTCTCTGAAGCTGAGAGACTAGGAAGGGATGATGTTTTCAGTGTCAGTTGGACATGGTGCCTAAATTGGTTAAAATGCTTGGGAAGATTGCATTATAAAGTTAATCATTGTTTTAGTTGTTTAAACATCTTCAGAAATCTTAAGAGTCTTTGTTAGCAGGAATAATCATTGACTTTGCAGAAAAAATTTGATTAAATGCCTAGTTTGTATATTCTAGCTGAATTCAGGTTTTTATGTGCATACATCTGATACATGTGTAAATTCAGGTAAAAGGAGTAAATAATTTCCCACATATTAAATACAAGATTAAGAGCAGTTGATGCTAACTTATGCTGTTACATGTGTGTATCTAGACACCTAAATATTTGGATTGTTTAAAACCCTCCAAAGCCAGTGTGTTTAGTGAAGGAACAGTAGTATTTGAAGAACAGTTCTCCTGTTTTCCAAGCTGACAGTGTTTTATTTAAGTCTTTATGGGCTTACGGGTTTTTTGCAAGTCAATTATGATTTAAAGCAATTTGAACAGCTTCTATTTTATTAAGACTGGAGTGTAATTCGGAGTGACTGAGTATCACTAAAATGTCCTTGAGCTGCCTCATAATAAAGGTGTTTATAATAGCTCTTATTTCTCCAACCTTTTCCTTTAAGACTCTCGTTGCAAAATATGAAGAGAAATACTGGGGCTTTACATCCCGTTTTAAGCTGAGACTGAGGCTCAGTGTGCAGTAGGGAAATGGCAGTGGTTAGACAAATAATGTGTTGAAGAGCAAGGCATAGGGCTCCTCCCTGCTTTTAAGCAGTAATATTTTGACGAAGAGACTGGACTTCTCTTAACTCAGGTCTTACATAGAGGGAATGACAATTTGAGTCAAAGTGTTGTATTGCTAACGTATTATCAAAGTAAATATCTCATGCAAAACTGAGGCAAAAAGGATTTTTGTTATCACCTACTGTGTGCATTGTGATAATGCCCAGCATCTTCAAAAAGGGCTGTGACCCACAGACAGGTGTTGGATACACTGAAGTTCAGGCCATTGTGTCTCACTTTTTCATCAGTAAGGATGGTGCATATATGGCACGAATAAATCTCTTTGGCACATTTAAAGTGGGCAGTCTTAAAGTTAATTAAACTGTGACAATTTTGACATGCATTTATGCTAGTTACTCCCCATGTTTTGAATTTTGATACTGTTCCAAAACAACTATGTTCTACAACATGTCGTGTATGTATTTTTATATTTGTGGGCTGTAATAAAATACATTGCAACAAATTTTTTAATACTAAAATTGTATCTTCTTTACCTTACAGCTATATTTATTCAGCAATGCCACTTTCTGAGACAGGCTGGCCATTCTGAGAAAGCAGTGTCTTTGTTTCAGGCTCTGATTGACTTCACCTTCTTTAAACCTGACAGTGTAAAAGATCTGCCAACAAAGGGACAGGTAGCAATTTCCATTTAAATGGGTGTGTGTCTTTAGGTATTACAGACAATGCTGTACCAGAGAAATGTTGATGAACTTTTAAGGACATAGGGAAATGTTTTGGATAACAGCTTACTTGGAGGTTCTTCAGGGTGCTGCTTGTGTTGAAATAATGCTTGTGGGTCCTCTGGAACTGCAGGCCAAATGGCTACTTTTACTGTATATAATAGAAGTGTGATAACCAGTCATTTCATGTCTTTTTTAATAATTGAAGATGGAAAAGATGGAGCTAGCTGACCAATGTCTGTGTGTAGTTAGCACTTGCCCTGCGTCTTTCCCCCCAAAAAGCTGTTGTTTTGTTACTGTTGATGGAGAGACCTGATAGGACATAAAATCTTTCTGTTCTAGACAGTTTTTGCAAAAAACTTAGGTTCTCTGTTACCTATTTCCATTAATTTGATGGCTACATTAGGAACACTTTCATGCTTTCAAGTGCCTTTTATTTGACCCATGAGATTCTGTTCAGCTTATAATGGTAAATGTTGAAATACTAAATCACTTTTTCTCTTCATTTGTTCAGAAAAATGTTGCTCATACACCCCACTAAAAATAAGGAAGTTAATATTTAGATGCCAGTAGCATCATCCCCCTGAACTGTTAGGAGCTGTTTCCCTTTTAATGAGTGGTAGAGAGGCCACCATTTAGGCAGCTAGGCTACTGCAGAGGATAAAAATTGAATTTGCTTTAGTTACCTCAGCATCTTCCCCAGAAACCACAACTGAGACTCCAGTTCTTCCTCTCTTGATGAGTGCTGCTACCCACAAATGGAGCAATCGTACAGGTTAAAAAACAGTGGTGTCCTCTTAAAGAGCCAAAATTTAGAGTTCAGTCATAGCTATCATGGAGGGTTTGGTGTAGTTGCACAGATACACATAGGTACAGTTCCAAGCATTTGAAAAACTGCACAATTATCTGGAATATTTAAAAAATCTTAGAGCAGGATGAAAAGGAACTTTGATTCAAAAGGA
>VYZT01040840.1:0-15572 GCA_013400735.1 Pomatostomus ruficeps
TTCCCTGGAAATCCCGGAGCCACCTGGGCCAGGTCAGGCTGTCCTGAGCTGGGAAAGGACGAGCGCAGAGCAGCCCAGATGCCTCCAGCTGTGCCAGCAGCTGCTCTGGGACCCGAGTCCCGCCCGTGGCAGCTCCTGGTGGCTCTGTGGGACCGTGGCGTGTCCTGTCCTGCTGCCACCGAGCCCCTCAGCTGCTCCCAGGCAGCTGAGAGAAACCCACCCCGTTCCCTCGGTGTCAGGAGCGTTCCCAAAGGGCTTTTCCAGCAAAAAGGGCCCGTTTGGTTTGGTTTGACTGCGTTCAGTTCCTTTTTTTGCTCCTGCACCGCAGAGCGCTCAAAGCGCCAGGCAGAGAGCGAGGAAACAACGAGAGTTACGAGCAGAAATGAACACGGGGTTGTGATCGCTCTCCCCACCCAGCACGGCCTCGCTGGCTGCTCCTTCCTCCCGGCGCAGCCGATACCTCACAGAGCGTTCCCAGCGCCAGCCCTGGGCCGTTTGTCCATCCATCCCCTGCTCGGGGTGCACATCCCCAGCTCCGGCCCGCTTTTCCCGCAGCTGGGAATGCGCTTCTCCCGGGGGAAGGAGCCGCATCCCGGAGAGAGCTGCCACACACGCGCCGCGAGCGCCCGCAGATCAAACAGCTGCTGTCTGTCACCGAGCTCAAAGCCTAATTACAGCAGATTACAGGAACCATTTATAAATATTTATGCCCATTTAAATATATTTATAAACGTATCAGGATTGGATAAAAGTGCGTATTGTTATTTTCGCTTAAGACACAACCGAGTGGCTTTTCTACAATGCTCATACAATAATCATTTATTTGTATCGAGCTGCTTCCTGACGAGCACGGGCGGCAGCTGTTAACGTTGGAATCGCTGTTAACACGAAGCAGGTTGGGGAGGATGGGTGGCTGCTCAGGAGGATGGAGCTGCAGAGCAGGAATCCTCCCCTTCCCAGGCAGAAACCTGCTGGATTCCCCCAGGAGGAGGCTGGAAATACAGAACTCGAGGAGGGAGATTTTTTCATCATTAATCTGGTTTGTTGTGGGAGAACAGAGACTTTCCCTTCCCTCGCCTGTGCTGCACCTGGGGAGCAGCTTTTCCCACAGCTCCTGGCACTGCTCTTCCCGCCTGGATCCTGCCTGGGAGAGACACTCGGCAGGTGGAACCCCCAAATCCCAGCAGCCGGAACCCCTGGATCCCAACAGGTGAACCCCTGAATCCCTGAATCCCAGCAGCCGGAACCCCTGGATCCCAACAGTTGAACCCCTGAATCCCAGCAGCTGGAATTCCTGAATCCCGGCAGCTGGAACCCCCAAATCCCAGCAAGTTGGAACCCCTGAATCCCGGCAGCTGGAATTCCTGAATCCCAGCAGCTGGAACCCCCAAATCCCAGCAAGTTGGAACCCCTGAATCCCGGCAGCTGGAACCCCCGAATCCCAGCAGATGGAAATCCTGAATCCCCGCAGATGAACCCAAACACCTTTGGGGTGTCCAAACCAGCTCTGCCCCTTCCCAAACACCTTTGGGGTGTCCGGCCCGGCTCTGCCTCCTCCCAAACACCTTTGGGGTGTCCAGCCCAGCTCTGCCTCCTCCCAAACACCTTTGGGGTGTCCAGCCCGGCTCTTTCTCCTCCCAAACACCTTTGGGGTGTCCAGCCCAGCTCTGCCTCCTCCCAAACCCCTTTTCCCCCCTCTCAGGAGGCTCCAACACCCCCCGAAAAGCCACCGGGTTGGAAAAAGGGTATTAATGGGAAAAGCACACAACAAAGCGATTGCAGGGTGTTCCCCCCCGAGCCGCAGCGAGCGGGGAAAGCTGATTACCCTGCCACGCGGCAGCCCTGATCTCATATTCCACCTCAAGATTTGCAAATAATGCGCCCATTAACATTCATTAGCTCTTTAAATAATACCTGCCAGACCTCGCAGGCGAGGAGGAGAGGCCCCTTCGCCCGGGAATCAATCACCCAACAGCCTCTAATTGCGCCTTTGCCGCGGCGCCGGGAAGTTTTCCACGCGAAAAAGGCAGGACAGGGGAGCGGAGCCGGAGCTGTCACCGCCGGGGGATGCGCGGAGCCGCTCCCTCCCCGCTGCCGAGATCGGGGCTCATCAACAGCTCCTCTCCGGCAGCTCCCGGCTCCCGGCAGGATGTGCCAGGGAACCTCTCACCTCCCGACAGCTCCGGTCCGCCGGGGCAGCCCCTGGATCCAGGGGAAAAGGAGTGTCCTACCTGCCGTGCTCCGGGAAGAGAGGTTTTGGGAATCCCAATTCATCCCCGTTTTGAGAATCCCAATTCATCCCTGTTTTGGGAATCCCAATTCATCCCCATTTCGGGAATCCCAATTCAACCCCGTTTTGGGAATCCCAATTCATTCCTATTTTGAAAATCCCACTTCATCCCCAGATTTGGGAATCCCACTTCATTCCCATTTTGAGAATCCCACTTCATCCCCATTTTGGGAATCCCACTTCATTCCTGTTTTGAAAATCCCAATTCATTCCCATTTTGGAAGTCTCAATTAATTCCTTTTTTTGGAATCCCACTTCATCCCCAGATTTGGGAATCCCACTTCATCTCCAGATTNAATTCCTTTTTTTGGAATCCCACTTCATCCCCATTTTGGGAA
Source organism: Pomatostomus ruficeps (assembly GCA_013400735.1). Classification (NCBI taxonomy): domain Eukaryota; kingdom Metazoa; phylum Chordata; class Aves; order Passeriformes; family Timaliidae; genus Pomatostomus; species Pomatostomus ruficeps. The sequence continues at coordinate 2,629 of VYZT01040840.1, forward strand.
TCCCAATTCATTCCCCTTTTGAGAATCCAAATTCATCCCCGTTTTGAGAATGCCACTTCATCCCCAGATTTGGGAATCCCACTTCATCCCCGTTTAGGGAATCCCAACTCATCCCCGTTTTGGAAATCCCACTTTATTCCCATTTTGGGAATCCCAATTCATCCCCATTTCGGGAATCCCACTTTATTCCCATTGGGAATCCCAATTCATTCCCGTTTCGGGAATCCCACTCCATCCCCTGTTTTTGATGCGGCTCCTGCAGCCCCTGTGGAAGTCGCACCCGGGCAAGAGGTGGGAAACGCGCGATTTGGGATCCGGAGCTGCGGGGCTCCTGCAAATCTCCCTGCTCCGTTTGTCCCCCGGGATCTCTGCCCTCCCAGCCCTCCAGAAAGGGGAAATCCTCTGCCAAAGGTGAGGGGAATCCAGGACAGGGAAAATGTCATTGCTATGAAATTTTGCTCATCATAACTATGTTTAGGGCATGAACCATCTCAGTCCCCTCAGGGGACCTCACCGCTCTCTGCTCGTGCTGGTCCTGGATGCCCAAACCTTGAGAATTCCGATTTTCCAGCTGCACCAAAACCGCCCCAGGAGAGTCCCTGTGCCCAGACCCTGCCGGGGACCCTGTCCTGGTGCCACCCAGGCGGGCTGAGGGTGGGAGTTTGAGGGAGGTGAAACCACAGCGCTGCTTTGATCCCTGTGGAGATGATTCCCAAACCTGAACCACGGGGCCTTGCAGGGTTGGGAATTCTGGGAATTCCAGAGGGAAGAGCCCGTGGGGCCCTCAGGGAGGTTGGTGGGGTGGAGAAGCAGTGCCACTGTCACCTTCTCTCAGCTGATTTCTGCTGATGGAGGAAGGACAGAGCCCCTTGGGTCACCCACTGTGACCGGCATGACCTGGTCCCACATCCAGCCTCGCCCTGAGCCCTGCTGAGCTCCTTGGACACGTTCCCTGAAAAACCCCAACCTGGACAGGCTCCCTAAAAAAAAACCCCAACCTGGACAGGCTCCCTAAAAAAAAACCCAACCTGGGCAGGCTCCCTAAAAAACCCCAACCTGTACAGGCTCCCTGAAAAACCCCAACCTGGGCAGGCTCCCTAAAAACCCCAACCTGGGCAGGCTCCCTAAAAAACCCCAACCTGGGCAGGCTCCCTAAAAAACCCCAACCTGGGCAGGCTCCCTAAAAAAAAAAACCCATCCTGGCCCGGCCCCGTGAGCGTTTCCATCACAGTGACAGCGCTGTCACCGCGCAGCCCCAGCTCTGCGCCACCCCGCCGGCACTCAGGGGGATCCTAAAGCTGGAATTAATTGTCCACACGAGCACTCTGCCTCTTCCCAGGGTGTCTGAGTGCTTTTTAAGGCAGCCACGCCGCCGCGTGAGTGGGTCCCTGCGCTGGAGGCCACGAGCGCGCCCGGAGGCATCGCGGGGTCTGGGCACAGCCTGGTGTTCCCGAGGAGATGGCTCTGCTTGTCCCAGATGTTCCAGTCGGAGGGAAAGCGGCTTGGGAAAGGCAGGTGTTCCTGGAGAAGGGCTGTGCAGCAACCAGGCCGCTCTCAGAGCTGTTTAATCAGCCCCAAATGAGTCTGAGGGTGGGAGTGGACAATTCCAGGTCAAGGAAGGGCAGCAGGAGAAGGATGGGAGCAGCCAAGGGATGAGGGAGAACTCTTCCCCAAATGAGAATATCCTGGAGCAAAGAGAGGGCTGGAGAAATCCCTCCCGAGTGTGGAGGTGAAGCTCAAAGAGAATGGGGAACGAAACCTTTTTAATGTGCAGGGATCACAAAAAGCAGGAAAGTGCTCAGGAAATGGTTCGGTGTCAGTGCCTCTCTCTGCAGATACAGCAGAGAAATGCAGGAGCAGAGTGGGTTTATGGGGCTGCTTCAAGGGCAGCGAATCTGAGGAAGAGGAGAAATGCAGAATTCGTGTTCTGGCCTGGATTTCTCCACAAATCTCCCACTCAGGGTTTGGCTGGATTGCTCCACACCCCCGAGACAAATTCCAGGGAATTTCGCATGGCAGAGTGGAGCAGGGATTGTCAGCATCACACTTTGAGTAGCAAAGCACACGGCGGCCATCGTTGCTCACAGAGAAAAGGGATCATTTTTAGATTTTCTTTCCCCACTCCCAGTGTCAGCGCTGCCCTCTGGGAGCCAAGGTCCCCCCACCTTCCCAGTGACAATTCCCACCCCAGCCCCGCTCTCCGTGTTTGCTGAGCTCCCGCTAATCCTCTGTTATCTCTCAGCAGCTCCCATCTCCTTCATCCTACCGGCCTCCACAACCTCCTTTAATCTCAAACTCCTGTAAACTCGGGAAAAAAAAAAAAAAATCCGATTTCTGTTCTGTGCTCCCCATTCCCTCCTCCTGCAGCGGTGTGGACGTGGATAAAATCAGGATTTAATAGTGCTGGTCAAGGCTGGCTGCTCCTCCCGGAGCCTCCTGCCAGCCCCTCTGGATCAGCTATTAAAAGTTGCTGTGAAACTCGGGAATATGTTCCAGAGAGGTGGAGGAAGGATGGGAGCAGCCTGAGGGCACCTGGAACTGCTGTGGGGGAGAAAATGGGGAGATGGGATCCACCCCGAGGTCTCGGATCCCTGGAGTCTCCCACATCCCCAAGGCTCTGGGGTGACCCAGCCCTTTCCCAGAGCTCTGAGAGGGGCTGGGGGTTCCTTTTTTTGGGAAACAGGGAATTCCCCCCATGGGAGCTGCTGCCCTCACCCACCTGCTCCGGGGCTGGGCGGTCACTGGAACGGGCACCGAGGTGGGAAAAGCTCCTGGATCGCTCCCAGGAAGGGTAAATTCACCCCAGAACCGGCACTCGAGCAGTTCCCAGCTCCTTTTCCCCACAGGTTTGGTTCGTTCCCTGCTCTTTCTGCAGCACCTTGGCTCACCAGCCTCTAATTATTGCCTGCAGACAGGAACAGGCACTTCTCGCTGGAAGAATTCCAGGATTTTCCCCTAAAATGGAGGGCGGCAGCTGCTTGGGTAATGGGAGAATTTGCAATTTGTTATTAGGACGAGCTCTGCCCCTCCGCTCGCGGAGAGACACAAACGGGGCTGTCGGAACCGATTCTGGGAAGTTTTGCAATCCCAGCCCCGAGCCCGAGGAGCGGCAGAGTCGGTAATTTTCCAGCACTAAAACCGGGGAGCCGGGGATGGCTCCGGAGCGGAGTTAATCCCTCTGTTCGGAGCAGGAGGGGAAGCGCAGAGGCATCGGGGAGCCCTCTCAGATCCCACAATTATCTCAAATCGCTGGAGCTCCATCCCCGCGGAGCATCGGCGAACTCGGAGGCCGGAGGCGGCAGAACTTCAGAGGAAAAGCAGCTCCCGCCGCGTCCCCGCACCGTCAAACATCAGCACCTGTCACAATTCAAAGCCGCGGCGATGGCTGCATCAAACCACCTGCAACAAACCCTCCCCGCGGAATTCCGGCCTTAAAAAATCCCCCGCGTTATTGTCGGCCGCGGATAAAAAGTTACGGGAGGAAAGGTTATTTTGAAAGGGAAATTATCACTGTGGCTCTTCCTGATTAAATCCTGGCAGTGTTTGAGGAGCCCTGCGCCAGTTTTAAAGCTTGATTTTTGACAAAATAGCGCTTTGGTAGGGGGAAAAAATAAAAAATCTTTTAAAAAGTAGCCGGCTCTAATGCTGGAGAACTCATAAAAGCGCAGGGAAACGAAGCGCTGGCATTAATTTTAATATATCGCCTATTAAACAGGAGCAATAAAACGTTAAACAGAAATAAAACATGATATTATTATTGTTATTAACAGCGTAAGAATGAACATCCACGGCAGCGCCGGATGTTCGGGAAAGGGAAATCCCAGAACGGGTTGGGGTGGGAGAGATCTCAAATCTCCTCCAGTTCCGTGGGCAGGGGAATCTTCTGCTATCCCAGGCTGCTCCAGGCTCTTCCCAAGCTGGATTCCATCCCAAACACTTAACCCTGGGGGGCTGGAGGTGACACCAAACCCCAGGAAGGGTCCCTTGGAGCCACCTGGTGACGTTCCAGAGCTGCCACCGACCCTTTGGACACCCAGGGACACCAAACCCTCGGGAAGGGCCCCTTGGAGCCACCTGGTGATGTTCCAGAGCTGTCACCGACCCTTTGGACACCCAGGGACACCAAACCCCCGGGAAGGGCCCCTTGGAGCCACCTGGTGCAGTTCTGGAGCTGCCAGTGACCCTTTGGACACCCAGAGGTGTTCCCTGCTCCTGGAGGGACAGAGCCACCAGGTTTGGGATCAGCACAAGGGTGAGACAAATCCCAAGGATTTTATGGCTCTATGATTGGCCCTGGTGCAGTTCTGGAGCTGCCATTGACCCTCTGGACCTCCAGGGACACCAAACCCCCAGGAAGGTCCCGTTGAAGCCACCCTGAGCTTATCCTGGTGACGTTCCAGAGCTGCCACCGACCCTTTGGACACCCAGGGACACCAAACCCCTGGCAAGGTCCCCTTGAAGCCACCCTGAGCTCATCCTGGTGAAGTTCTGGAGGTGCCACCAACCTTTTGGACACCCAGGGACACCAAACCCCCGGGAAGGGCCCCTTGGAACCACTTGGTGACATTCTGGAGCTGCCATTGACCCTTTGGACACCCAGAGGTGTTCCCTGCTCCCGGAGGGACAGGATCAGCACAAAGGGGGGACAAATCCCAAGGATTTTATGGCTCTGTGGTTGATGATCCTTTTCCATGTTAATTCCCGGTGTTATTGGGATAACGACAGTTTGGCACATTTGATGGGAGTGTTGGGGCTGGAATCAGACCAAGAATAAATCCCTAAATGTTCCCGTTCCAGCCCTAAAAACAATTGGGGTCTGAAGGGGCGGCCACAGCCCTCCCTGCCCGTGGAGCTGTGGGATAATGTGGATAAACTGATTTAATTCCCGATATCCATGTTTGAACACCCCCAGTCCAACTTCCCGCTTCGCATGTTCCAAGCATGTTTGGGTGGCCCATTCATCGCCACTTCTCCTTTTCTTTTGTTAATTCTATTTTGCCTAATAAAGCGCTTTAATTCCCCCTCATTTCCATATTGTACTGTAGCTAAAGCACGGAGATAAAGGGAGCTGCAAGAAACGCGGAATAGATAATTGGTTAATTAAAACAACTTCCCTGGTATGTGGTTTATAACATATTGTTCTCACGGAACGACAATCTGGTGAACTGCTCTGGATAGGTGATTCCAACTTCCAGCTGCCTCTAATGAGTGTATCCTGCAAAAACGCCGGGAATTACGGAATTTGGATCATTTCCGAGCAGATTTGGGGTGCTTTGTATTAAATTCTTATCCTGTTTTCTCTCCCCGGCTGCTAAAGACAATTGAGAGTTGTCCTGGGGATTTCCCCACCCTCCCTCTGCTGTCACCGGGGCCTGTGGGAAGCCTCTGGTGTGGAAAAGCCACATTCCCAGCTGTGTCCCTGTCCTGGAGGGAGTTTGGATCAGGTGGGGAGAGGGAGAAGCGCTGCTCCAGGCAGAAGGAGCTGGAGAGGACGGTATCAGGGCTGGAATTGTGGGGCTGGGAAGCTGCAAACCTGTCTGAGATCCCACAGCAAGGGACAGGGACAGAGGAGCCAGGCCTGGGAGGAAGTGGGAAGATCTGGGATGAGCAGTGGCTGCTGCAATCCCAAAATCCATGAATCACTTGCCCAAACCACGTCTGGAATCAAGGATTTGCCCAAACCACGTCTGGAATCAAGGACCTGCCTGCAAGGACACCCCAGCCGTGGGAAGAGCTGTCCATAACCCTTTAAACATCCCCTCTGTCCGATCTGCTCCCTTCCCATCTCTCCTGGTGTGGTTTCCATCCGATATTCAGGGTGGGTTTTTTATGGTGGAAGTCTGAGCAGCTCCATCCCGAAGCTCTGGACAGCTCCGGATCTGTGTCCCGGCAGCTGGAGCAGGCAGAGGTGCCCCTGTGGGTCGCTTGTTTTGCATTTTGGGTCACTTTTCTAAACCTCTGCCTGTGACCTCCCAAAAAAATGAGTCTGGAAAATCCCCCTCTCTTCCCACAGGAGAAATCCAGCTCCGTTTGAGTTGGGATGAGGGCGCTGAAATTCCGCTTCCTGATGTGTCCCTGTGCCCTGTGAGCCTTTGCAGTAGCACCCCAGGCTCCTGGATTCCTGCAGGAATGTCCCGAATTTCACCTGGAGCCCACCTGCAATGGGGGAGAGGGCGGGATGCACACCTGGTCCAGGCAGCCCCCGGGAATCCGGCAGCGCTCTCCGCAGGGAGCAGAACAGGACTGAAAACACAGGAAAAAACCCCCAGGAATAGCAGGGAGCTCCGGTTGATTCCTCAGTTCCAGGTGATTTCAGTAATTGGAAAATCATAGTTGTGAAACAACTCTGAGCAGAGCATCATCATCAGCAGCGGCGCAGCTCAGCGGGGCCCCGGCGCAGCCGCGCGGCTTTACAGACCCCCTGAGCACCGGGATTTGGGGACATGTGACACACGGGGACAGCGTCTCTGGGAGCAGCAGTTCTGAGGTTTACAGACCCCCCGAGCACCGGGATTTGGGGACATGTGACACACGGGGACAGCGTCTCTGGGAGCGGGAATTCTGGGCTTTACAGACCCCCTGAGACCCGGGATTTGGGGACGTGTGACACACGGGGACAGCGTCCCTGGGAGCAGCAGTTCTGAGGTTTAAAGACCCCCCGAGCACCGGGATTTGGGGACATGTGACATGCAGGGATGGCGTCTCTGGGAGCAGGAATTCTGGGCTTTACAGACCCCCCGAGCACCGGGATTTGGGGACGTGTGACACACGGGGACAGCGTCTCTGGGAGCGGGAATTCTGGGCTTTACAGACCCCCTGAGCACCGGGATTTGGGGACGTGTGACACACGGGGACGGCGTCTCTGGGAGCAGCAGTTCCTTGGGAAAAACACCCAATCTGCAGGACCATGAGGATGAGGAGATTTGGGAATGCTGGGGAGGCTTTTGAGCCCCTGTCCTGCAGCTCCTTGGGAAAAACACCCAATCTGCAGGACCGTGAGGATGCAGAAATTCGGGAATGCTGGGGAGGCTTTTGACCCCCCATCCTGCCGAGCTCCTGCCGCTGCAAGGACACAGAATTCCTGCAAATTTTCCATGACATTTCCACATCTCAGAGAGCGCCGTGAGCACGTGGCTGATCATTCCCTCCGCTCCGGAGCTTTGGGAATGCTGAGGGCCCGGAGAGGGGAGCTGGTTCCCTCAGGAGCGGGGCCCAGCCACCTCCCCGAGCGAGGCACTGGCGTCGCGCCGAGGCCCCTCCGCGTTATTAATTTTGACTCGGTGCTCGGAATCCTGCTCGGAGCCATCCATAATCTCCAACCAAATAATCATAAAGGCCCTGCTGGCCTTGAAACATATGTCTCTGACAAGAGCAATAAACCTATTTATTGCTATTGTGGCCACTGCGAGGAGAGCCCGGGAGATGGGAGCCGGAGATTTCCCCGGGAAAAGGGGAGCCGGGCCCGGCGTTTACGGAATAAAAATATTGCTCTTAACGTCTCCTGATCATGGATGTGGGCATTTAAATATCAGAGATGGTGACTGCCGTGAAGGCTGGGAGACGGGGAAGGAGAAAAAAAAAGACATAAAATGAGATTAAGACAGAAGGATGGAAGCTGCTGCCATAAACGTAACTCAATAACCGAGGCGCCGAGCTCATCCCGCGGCCATAAACGCGGGATCCTGCAGGATCAGGCCATGAAAACACCAGGAAAGGGGAAATGTTGCTTTAGCAGAGCCAGGTTTGGCCAAAACGGCCCTGCCAGCGGAGCAGGGCAGCGATTTGGGAGCAGCCAGGGCCGCGTGCAGGGCTCGGCCGAGCGGAGCCGCGGCGGGAAATGGATCGGAACGGGAACGATAACGCGGCGGCGGGAGAAAATTGCCTCTGTCGAGGCGCTGTCATGCTAGAGCTCCCCAACAATACCAGGCAGGCGCGGGGAGAGGCGGAGCAGCAGACTGGGGGAGATTTCCCGGCTTTTGGAGAAAATTGAACCAGGCGGGAAGGCGCTGGAAGGAGCTGCAGGGCCGGAGGGGAGCACAGGCGCGGCCTGAGATCTTTCAGGACAAACGCGGACAGGGCTGGAGGAGTTTTACGGCCTCAGCTCCTCTCCGCCGCTCCATAAAAATCAAGAGACTCGTGGAAGCGGAATTCACTCACTGCGTATGCAGGGAGAGCGGCGGCAGTAAAAGGGAATGGGCTCCTCGGCTGGGGTTGATTTTCCAAATGTTCCCACTAAAATCCAGCGGCAGAAGTGCAGGAGGACACTCCAGACTCTGATGGGGGGAAAAAAAAGAAATTAAATCATAAGTGAGGGGGAGCAGAGGAAATGAAAAATATAGGATCAATGCCAGGCTGGGATTATTACAGAGTAAAACACCGGTTTTAGGATTTCCCCCCCTTTTTCACGTCACCTGTGGAGGTCACAATCTGCCCGCAGCTGGAGCAGCTTCCCCTGGACACCTCAAACAGCGAATATTGGTCAGCTGGGGGTACCCAAATCCCAAATTTCCCCTCAGCCCTCACTCCGCGGCGAGGATAAACACGCTGACATATAAAAATATTGAATCCTAAAGCCGGGGATAGCTCTGACAGCCGGGATAACACCGGGCTCTGCCCTTAAAAATATCTATTTATTGGCCGGCAAATAACCTTTGCTGCGGAGATCATTCCATCCGCTCCCTTTCATAAAAAATAAAGTTTGTTCTGCCTGCAACCCTTCCCGGGAGCTGATCAGGGGGATAATGGGGGATGAGATCAGGGAGGCTCTGGGATGCTCCAGGTAGAGCTCCAGGGGCAGGGGGGGAGCGGAGGATTCAAAAGGAGGAGCAGAGGATTCCAAAGGGGGAGAGCTGAGGATTCCAAAGGGGAAGCTGAGGTTTCCAGAGGGGGAGAAAAGAGAGATTTCCAAAGTGGGAGAGCTGAGGTTTCCAAAGGGGGAGCAGAGGATTCCAAAGGGGGAGCAGAGGATTCCAAAGGGGGAGAGGAGGGAGGTTTCCAAAGGGGAAAATGAGGTTTCCAAAAAGGGGGAGCAGAGATTTTCAGAGGGGGATCAGCGGGAGGTTTCCAGAGGGGAAACAGAGGATTCCAAAGGGGGAGCTGAGGTTTCCAGAGGGGGGTCTGGGGGTTTCAAAGGGGGAATTGAGGTTTCCAGAGGGNGATCTGAGGTTTTCAAAGGGGAAATTGAGGTTTCCAGAGGGGGATCTGAGCTTTCCAGAGGGGGAGAGTTGAGGTTTCCAAAGAGGGAAAAAAGGGAAGCTTCCAAAGGGGAAATTGAGCTTTCCAGAGGGGGAGCTGAGGATTCCAAAGGGGGAACAGAGGGAGATTTCCGAGGGGGATCTGAGCTTTCCAGAGGGGGAGAGTTGAGATTTCTAAAGGGGGAGAAAAGGGAGAATTCCAGAGGGGAATCTGAGGATTCCAAGGGGGATCTGAGCTTTCCAAAGGGGGAGAAAAGGGAGATTTCCAGAGGGGAATCTGAGGTTTCCAAAGGGGAAATTGAGGTTTCCAGAGGGGAAATTGAGGTTTCCAAAGGGGGAACTGAGGTTCCAGAGGGGGAGCAGAGGGAGGTTTCCAGAGGGGAAATTGAGGTTTCTAAAGGGGGAACTGAGGTTCCAGAGGGGGAGCAGAGGGAGGTTTCCAGAGGGGAAATTGAGGTTTCTGAGGGAGCTGGCCCAGCAGGAGCCGGGCGCAGCAGGGAGGGCGCAGCACTTTCCCCGCAGTGTCGCGATGTTCCCAGCGACTCCTCGGCATCAAAGCTGCCCTACTTCCCAGCCTCGGCAGCTCTGCCGGAGCGCGAGCCGGGGAACAGGACTCCGGCACAAATCACATTCCGCTGCAAGCCTGGCTGATAAATAAATCACATCCCTCTTCTCGGAACAATTTCCCATGATCAATAATGAATAAAAAAAGTCAGGTCCAAAGCAGCGCTGTGACAGCCCCGCGCGAGTGAGTGGCAGCCGCGATTCTGCTTCAGCAGCACAATCAGGGCCTGATGAAAACGCCGCCTTTCCCCGGGACTCCAACGACGCCGGAAAATCGGGAGAAAAACTCACATTCCACCTCGCAGCGTGTTGGGTGTGAAAATCCCTCTCCTGCGCTGAGCATCGCACAGACAGGGGTGTGAGGGGGTAAATTCCGTGTCCTGAGGGCTGGCGCAGCTCCAGCGGGGCACGAGAGCTGCTGGGATGCATCCTTGAAGGATTCACGGCCAGGAAATGCCTCTGGAAGCAGCCTCAGCTCAGAGTGTGGCCCTGCTGCTCCCCAGGCGCGGAATTTGGGGCAAGATGGGCTCAGGGATCAGGAATAATTCCCATTTCTGCCGCTGGATGTGAACCGGGGGCGTGGGGTTGGATTTTCCTTCTCTGACACCAACAAACAGCTGCAGTGAAGGTGGATTGGGCTTGGGAAGATGAATCTTGATCTGAGCACCAGGGTTGGGATCGAGGAGGAGATTTTCCCTAAATCAGGATCACGGGGATGCCCTTTGATTTCCCACATTTCTAAAAGCTGGAGCTGCACTCTCCAAAATTTCCTGGAGGGTTTTTTGGGACAAGACCCTCCTCTGGCAGGAGCCCTGTCCACAATCCCTCTCTCCTTGGTTTTTTTGCAGCATTTGGTATTTTAGAGTTGGAATTGAGAGCTTTAAGGTACCTCGGAGGATTATCTGCGGCTTGTGCAGCTCCAGGATGTCCCTCCTGGATTTAATTCCTGTTTGTCCATCCTCCAGTTCCACGTGAGGAAAGTCCCTCCCAAAGCTTCTCCTGCCTCAGCCACAAGAATTCACCAGAACCCCTCAGAAACCCCTGCTGAGCGGCCCTAATGAACTCTGCTAATAACGTCCTCAATTAATTATCAGCTCCGTCGTTCCAGCCGCTGTCCTGCTATTTTATGGGGAGCAAAATCCCTCCAGCAGCTCTGCCCTGGCCCTTGTTTGGGTCCAGAATTCCCGGCTCACCGGAGCTTTCCCGGTTTTCCCCGGGATGTTATTGAGCCCCAGCTCCCCGGGAGTTTCTCCAGGGCCCAGGGCGCAGCAGCTCCAATTTAAACGCATTTGCCTCAATAATGGAATTTAATAACCACCGCAGTTACGGCTTAGAATGAAAAATAACTCCTCAGCTCCTTAAACTCGCAATATTCCCTCCTTTTGGCTTCTTTTAATTACCAAGCAGAAATAGTTTTGGAACATATTTAACTTTTCGGCGGCGCTCCCATCAATTGTATCATTCCCACTTTGCGGTGGGGCTTTACACCGGCGTTAGATCCCTTGAATTCCCATTATCAGATTTCTTTGAGCCCTAAAACTTGGCTGTTTTCTCCTTTTGTTCTTTGCTTCCCTAACCAGACTCCCAAACAGCTCAGAAAAGGTAAACCAGGTAATTAGGGCTGGATTAATTAATTTCTTGTCCCTCTTTTCCGGCATTTAAAGGAATTCCTTTACCTGGACAGCGTTATATAAACACAGATCCTCCGTGTGCATCCATGTGGAGGCGCTGGCAGCCGTCCAGCTGCCAAATTTATCCCTAAAAACAGAGGGACTGGGAATGGAGAGGGACAAGCGGTAGTTCTGTCACCAAAACTGCAGGAAAAACAAAAACTCCCCAACATTTTTAGTGTCTGAGAATCGAGGCGTGGCTTTATCCCCAGCCAGGATGGGCCACAGGAATCATTTCATCCACACACAGCCCGGCTGTGCAGAGGAAATCATTCCAGGACACAGGGATTTTACCGGATTTTCCCCAAAATTTATCCAGTCAAACCCACAGAGATCCACTGGTTCCGTGTCCATTGGTTCCGAGTTATGCAGTTCTGAGGATTTGATTTTCTGTTGGTTACAGATCTCTTAATTTCTGATGTTAATTAGTGCTCATTGCTGGGTTCTCTGATCAGTTTTTCCCAGAACAGGTGACTCCCACCGTGCCAGGGGGATTTTTTGGAGCTGCTGTTGGTTCCTGGCCCTTGCTGGTTGTTCTCTCTGGGGATCTCCTGTGCTGCTCCCAGCCTGGGGAGATGCTGAGCTCCTCAGGCCTCCCCCGGCTCATTCTGTGACTGGGAACACTGACTGAAATTAAAAATAAATTTAAATTCGGTGTATTTTGCAGCCCCAGGCAGGTGGGAGAGCCCTGCTGGGGGCTGAGCCAGCCCGGGGAGCCGCTCTCTCCTCCCCGGTGCCTCCCCTGCCCCGCGGCTCTGCGGCCATAATCAAATCCTAACTTTTATTAAATTTGAGATTCCGTAGTAATGGAATCAGTTTCCGGTGTGGAGCTGCTCCCTCTGCACTTCCGTGGTTTCACTCGGGTTTTTGTCTCCGCTGCTGGGTGAGCACCCCGACCCCGTCCTGCTGAGAGGGACACTTGTCCCTTTGCCGCTGTCCCCAGAGCAGGAATCCCTGCGCAGGGCACCAGGGCCAGCAGGATTTGTCCCCCCTGGCAGCTGGCAGAGGGAATCAACAGGAAATTTTCCCCCCGAGGGAAGGGAGCCCCTTTCCCCTTGGGTTTGGGGCTGCATTGGAAACCCTGTGCTGGACCCAGGGGCTGTGGAGTTCCTGGAGGAACCTGGGGGGATCTCATCCTCTTCATCATCCCTGCGGGAAATCAGAAATTCAGCCTCTTCGTCATCCCTGTAAGAAACAGAAATTCAACCTCTTCCTCACTCCCTGTGGGAAGTCAGAAATTCATCCTCTTCCTCATCCCTGTAGGAAATAGAAATCCATCTTCTTCCTCATCCCTGTTCATCCTCTTCCTCATCCACTGTAGGAAATAAAAATTCATCCTCTTCCTCATCCCCTGTGGGAAGTCACAACTTCATCCTCTTCCTCATCCTGTAGGAAACAGAAATTCAGCCTCTTCCTCATCCCTGTACAAAGTCAGAAATTCAGCCTCTTCCTCATGCCCTGCAGGAAACCAGAAATTCAGCCTCTTCATCATCTCCTGTAGGAAACAGAAATCCAT
>VYZT01040844.1:0-70752 GCA_013400735.1 Pomatostomus ruficeps
TGTGCTCTGTGTTACCCAAAGGTCCTGGGCTGAGCAGAAAACCTGTCCCTGTCCCAAAGCCTGCATGCTCTCAGACAATCTTGGCCCTGTGCAATTTTACTGTCTTATAAGGAACACTGCAGGCTCACGTGTATCTTGGTATTTACAGCTCAGAGACAGAAAATAAGTAATCCTTGATTTTTTAAAGTACTAACAGATTGCTTCCCTCCATCTCTTCTTCTCTCTTTGCCAGTTTCATGTTCTCTGCCAGGCACTCTTTCATCTCTTGAAAACCCAGCTTTGTTCANACATTCCCCTCACCATCCAAAAACTAGGCTAACATCAGCATTTCTCTGTAAAGCAAACAAAAGACCCAAAATATTTTTGCAATAAATGATTTATTGTATAAAATGCTTCTCCTGGAAGAATCGGACTTTGGCTGGGGTATCCTCTTGCACTGCAGTATGCCCAGAAATCTCCTTATCAGCAAAAAAATTTGATAAATACGCATGTTTTGAGAAATGATAATATATTTAAAAAGAGCTTCCCAATTCTGATTGCTAGCTTATTTCTGACACCTTGTACAAATTGAAATTTTTAGTTGTGCAGAAAGGGCTGTGAGAGAATCCATGGACAAACAGACCCATTGCTCTTCCTGACCAAGGTTACATGTCCAACATACAGAGGGAAGTAAATGGGGGAGCAGAGCTATGAGAACAAACCTCAGATTGATTGTTTCAGGCAATCTGATAGACTTTCTTGTGGATTTTCTGGCAAACCTTTGGCCTCCATCTATGTGATGAATTGCTTTCTTGATATCCCGCACCCAAGCATCTCTCTCTTCCAGGTAGGCAGCTTGAAAAAAATGGTCCTGCTGCTTGGCCACTGTGAGCTTGAAGACAAACTGGAATGATAAATCATGGGAGGGGGTTTCTTTAAAGTTATGTTGGTGCAGCCAGTTGGGCACAATTAAGTTGATACCACCACAACACGCAGCCTACCTATGCCTAAGGACTATGGAAAGTGCCTTAGAGACACAGTTAAATTATAGAAACGCTGAAGAAAACCATGAACAAGCACTGCAGGTAACTGAATCCTTTTGTTACTTCACTGTGAGTGATCCTGACATCGTCAGCACATCCAAGGTATGTGGCACCAATATAGCTGCTGATTCTAACCTTTGCTGGGAAGTTCAACACAGCTAAAAGGCTGAAGCACTCAGTCCCTGCAGGTTTACAATGGATGTAAATTTGTTTTAATGTTTAGAGACACATGAACAATCTGAAGGAGGAAAAATACTCCACATCATATTCACAAGGGGGAAAAGGGTCATACACTGGAGAGTACCTGAGCACATTTGCAGCCTAGTAAACCTTTAATGGCTTAGTAGGGAGATGATACATCCAACCCTTGGCTACACCTTAGGATCACCTATCTAAACACACTAGCAACAATGGAAAGACTGTGTTCCCCAAAAATGAGAACAGATCATCTAGAGGTAGTTATAAACAGAAAAAGTAACACCAAGGTGGAAAAAAACAAAACAAAACAAAACAAAACAAAAAAACGAACCCCAAAAACCACCCAACAGTTTACACTGTTTGAACTCATTTTCATCCCGTGATCTTCTGGATGGAAAATCTGGAACTAATTACTCAGGCTTCCACTTCCTCTAAAATATCATTCCCCATGAGTGAAACTAATTTGTTCTGTAGTTGTGTTATAATAAATACCACAGGTTCTGACTCAGCAGGTGTCTAAAAATGCCAAGCTAAGCCACAAGCCAACAGCACGACTTGATAAGGGCAAGGAAAGCAAAGGCTACTGTCAAAGAACAGCAAATTTACATCAGTGAAATCAACACAATTGAATGAGTCTACTGAAGCCCATGTTTGTAAATGACACATTTCTGAACATCCCTGACAAGCATCTTCCAAACTATGGCCAACAGGACAAATTCTGACACCCTGAAATTATGCAGAAGTCCAACTGAATTTCATGGAAGATAGATTTCAAACTTACAAAGCAATGAGTCCTCAAAAATCCATCTCAGACAGAAAAGTAACCATTTCTTATCTGATACTGTTCCTATTTCCAGCAACACTCACCTTTTCTGTGACGTGGGAAAGACCTACATACTGAAAATCAATGCACAGTGCATTAGAAAAGCAAACAGACAGATCTCTCCAAATCCCAATATCCAAGAGTCAAGCTAACACTCCAGATTAACAGAATGAAATACCAAAGTATTGACGAGATTTTTTACCAAAGGAAAACATTAGCCTTCTCAAAGAGCTGAGAAACAACATAGTGTGAAATGCTAAAGAAGAGTTTTAATTTTCAGTACGCAGAGGAGACTGGCAAAGCCCTTTTTTTTAGCATTTACAAAGTTAGGCCAGTAAGCTAGACTTCCAGGCTTCCTCTGAAATTGGTAAAGAGGTTGAGTCTCCAGTCGTAGAAGTGACCAAGCCTCCCTCTGATGATGCATATCTATTTGTGCTTTTGAGAAAATTAGACCATTAGACTAAACTAAATACCAACATTTTAGATAGTTTAAATTGGGCGAGATGAATCTAACTATGAGCAACCAAACGTGATAATGCTAGCCACAGGAAAACCATGGGGAAAATGGAAAAAGGCTGTAAAATATCAGGATTTATGTTACATTAAGGAATGATCAAACATCAAATCAAGGACAGCGAACAGTGGTGAATGCATTTTGAAATATAATCTCAAAATATGCAGTTGCAGCCCCTTCTGAACAGCCTTTATCTCTGCTTAACAAATCCACGATTGCTTCCTTTCCTCTCAGCACCTGCATTTTGCAACTGATGTAGTAAACAAAGCATGTTGGTGATACACTCTGAGGTTTCAAACGAGGCCCTGGTGCAGATACACAACCTGATCCAAAAATTTAACCAGAGAAATACAGAAGTTTGTTTGTGGCCCAATAGTCCCTGCTCCAAACTGGTCCCAGGCAAGTGAGCCTATACTTACAACTGACTCAATGAGAATTATCCCACTATTCACCAAACAGAATTCCTGTCCTAAAAATGTACTTTCATTTCTAGCCACATAAACTTAAGAACCAGAATAATTCCCATAAGAGGAGTGACTATAGGCTTTGACACGTAACCAGCGAGAAGCCAGAACGGAATGCAGAGGCATTGAATTCAGCAGTACAGTAAAGCTGTAAAATGTAAGATGCAAAAATGAAGATACTACGTTTCAAAGCATACATGTAGAAACTTAGGTTTAATCATATTGGGCAGTAACTACTTGTAAGAACAATCCTGGTGATGGCTTTGCTCATATGAATGAGGATGTTGAATTTTTGACTGTTTGAACAATGTAAATTTTAAGATAAAATCCATCTCCAGGGCTACTGGTCTATGGACTTGAAGAGCAATCTCACCACTTCAATATGGAGGATCTGCTCCAATGCCTGCTGAAGTAATTTGGATTGTTTGCACTGACTTCAGCAAACCCTGCAGCAAATCTCACTTATGAAAAGCTATTTTGGGTGCCTCAACCCCTGAGTCTCTTTCTTTTTTCTGTATTATCCCTCAGAAAAGATCCCAGCAACTAAAATAAAACATAATGTAACACTCATTATGTAAACACCTAATGTAAAATGATGCATAACATAAAACTCAGCGCAGCCAAAGGAATGATCCTCAGAGATTATCACCCTTCCATACAGATACAATGCACCTTCTGGAGACTGGCACATCCCAAAGGAACCCTCTGGGCAGGTGAGCATCTTTCTCACTCTGCCTTCGGCAGACATCAGATATATTCAGACCTCTATGCCTACTTTGTTGAATGCACATATGCTGGTGAAATATTTTTCCTTTATTGTTAAATATGTTATTGACATTTCCAAGCAACTAGTATGGACCAATATTGATGGCAGCGCCTTTCTGAGAGTTAAAGGAAAAAACCAAAACCCAACACAAAACTGTTTGAAAAGGAATACTTTCTGAGAAAAACTTAATTTCTACCATTATGATGTAGGTTTGTGATACACTTGAACACAGTACCCTTCATACCTCATGTAGAGAGTAAAGAGTGCCATGCTGAGGCTTGTTAATAAGATAATCAGCACAGCATTAACAGCAATCTTTATTCTCTGTCCCATCCTTTTTCTATACTGTCTCAAATACAGCTTGTAAGTTAACAGCCCCTTTCTCTTAACAGTCTAAAAAGACTTAGTAAGAATCAAGGTGGAGTTTTTTCATATAAATATGGGTTCTGCACCAAAAAAAAAAAGGGAAGAAAAAAAAAAAGAAAAGAAAAAAAAGGAAGGAAAGAAGTAGAAGAAAGAAAAGAAGGAGATAGCAAAGGCAGCCAGCTTGTCCAAATCTGACACATGGGACGGTGATTCCACTTACCACAAAACCTAAGGACAGGTTTACTCATATGAAAAAGTAAAGTTCACTGTTTCAGCAGTCACCCACACTTTATATTTTTCTAATACTCTCACAGAGACTTCTATCTTTAGTCAAGCATCCCTGTGGTAAATTTCTTTAAACTGTAGTGGGATAATGTTTCAGATTCTAGGGGACCCGTTTGTCCGAGGAATTCCTGGGGATGTAATGCCTATTTGACGAAACTGAGTTGACAAAATAATAAATGACCGACTATATGATTCTTTGCTCACATTAGAAATCCTGTTTTACCAACAACTATTTTTCAGGAACCCTGTCACAAAATATGTGTCTCAGCATTTATCTCCTTTCTGTCTGAACAAGCCAGTTGTTGTTCCTTGACAACAAATAAATGCTTCCCCTGCTCACAAAATATTTTCCCACAGCTTTATTCTGTGGCAACTAGGTTTACATTTAATACAGGAGTTGCTGCCATTCAGCTACAAAATGTCTTCCCACCAATAAAATTTAGTTCTGCTCTCTGAGAGACTCAGAAATTTAAAAAAAACAACCAACCCCCATGAATTCTCTCTGAATTAGTCCCCTTGAAGTGTCCTGAATTCACATAGTACACAGTTCCAAGCCTGCTTGTGACCTCCTAAGGCAAGTGAGGATCGCCACTAGGATGAGTGCAAGGAATTTGCAACCACCAGCCTTTGGCCCTTTCAGTGCTTCCAGAAGTATAAATATACTGTCAATTGTTTTATTAAAAAAGTACATACCATTCTTTTGCCAAAATCTTGGCATGGGCTGTGAATAGAGCTTCCTTTTAGTGGGATCATCCCTTTGGGACTGTTATCAGCCTTCCGCTTGTAGAATTCAATTCCATCTTCTAAGAGCACGACCCACATTGGTTTCCAGGTATTAAACATGCTGCCCTGCATCAATAAATCACATATTATGTTCAATGAATCACTCTTCATGTGATATCCAAGGAAGATATGACCTTCCAGGGAATGTCTGACTGATGCTAAAATAACTACAGTTTGTGTCTCAAGGGGAACATACCACAACCATGCCCATCTTACTGTGCAGTTAAACATCGTTGTTATTTTTCTCACCACAATTTATTTCCCCCTGTAGTCACCCCAGACATGAGTTTTTCCAAAATTGCATTGCCTGCCACAGCATGTGTTTCTTGTCCGTACTGATTAGTCCCAACCACTGTCTTCAGGATGACATAGTGACAATATTATGAATAATCCTCACAATTTTTGAATGTGAAGTGGTACACTAGGACTGCCTCATTAATGCAGGCATCTTATGCTGTGTTAGGACTTGATGTGATGTAAATACAGTCAGGCCTGGCTGTCTGATAAGCAAGCACATATATCAGAGGATTTCTAGACATACAAGAAAAAACTGTAAGAGTAATGAATAGTTCAAGGGCCTGAGGCTGCAGACCTCCAGCTGCTGTGGTAAGGAACCGAAGGGCTTCATTTCATCCTTTAAAGCTTTTGCTTCCTCTTCCCGAATTACAGCTGTTAGAGCAAGAAATGCAGAGATAAAGACAGGGATGGATGCTGCATATTGAAATACATAGCAAAACTCCCAGAGACTCTGGGGAATGACCCTCTGTGTTGAGCACAATTAACTGCTAGAATTCCTAAGACTGTTGCCCTCCAGCTACGCAACCTCTCTGGTCCTGCCTACAACTGGCTTCAACAGTGGTCACAATCCCAGCTACCCAAGAGACCTAGTGCTCGGCCAAATGAACATTTAGATAGGCTGAATACCAACAGTTTCCTTGAAGAGTTACCAAAGCACAACCAGCATCAGTGGGCCCCAAATCAGAGGCCATCCCACAAAAATATAAGCTTCCTTTGCTCTTTGTGTTACAAAGAGAGACCTAAATTTATCCTCCCTCTTTCACAACGCCATTCACAGCTTGCCTGTTCTCAGACCATGGTGTTTGAGCAGTGCTAAAGCTAAGGTAGAAGTGAGGCAGCCACTGTTGTGCTGTGCAAATGGCTTGTTGTGATTTGTTAAACCTGAGGACTGGGCAGAGTTAGTTACATCTGCATTCTGTATTTCTACAGAAGTGAATAAGACAGAAACACAACAAATCTTTTTTTGTTTATTCTGCAAAAGAACCCATTGTGCATCACATCATTTTTTGCTGCCCTACCTTCCAAGAATAGCCTTTTTGCACTCTGAATCAGACCTTATGTTCAATTACAAGGTGGTAAGGGAAAACCATAAACCAAGATCTTATTAAGAGCAGAACCCGGACCTTCTTCCAGCCTCTGCAGCCTTCCCTGGAAGCAGAAGATGCCCCACAAATTAATGCTACCTTCAAAAGGAAAGTCACTATTCTGGGTGTTCTCTGGAAATGCAGATAGAGGAGGAAACTACAAAAGGAGTCTCATGTAGGTACCACATATGGGTTGACTGCTGTACTGCTGTTTGATTTTTTTTTTTAAATGAGCCATAAAAATGTACCATTTTCTTGAGAGTCCAGATTGATCCACTGGTTGATTTTCTGCTAAGAAATCAATTAAAATGATAAGACAAGAACTGTTGCAAAATCCCTTTGTGGGTTTACCACAGATTACGATATTCCTGCTCGTAAACAGACAAGTCCAGTACTTCCTGAAGACTGGACTCTGACATGCTCTGTCAATGAAAGCCACTACGAACTTAAATAAAAGTAAAGGCTTTATCCTATGGGCTGTACCACAAAAGACTCCAGAGCAGAGGTTGCTGTGGGGCAGCAACTGACTTCCCAAAGAATGGATGTGCCCGTGGCCCCACATACTGTCTTGAGGCCAAGGTGATGTGACCTCTTTAATCTCCCTATTCTTCCTTGATGTTTAACTCAACTAAGTGCAATTGAGTAGGCTATGGCTGTTTCCTGTTACCTCTTTGCCAAGCTTTCACAGTATGTTTCCCTACATCTTCCCTACCTGTTCAGAGTTAGTTTTCTCTTCCACTCAGTCCAAAACTACCCACTTACCTTCTTAACCAAGTAGCCCTCCCTAATGCGCATTGGTTCTCGCTCCATGGCTTGGGCAATCTGCTCTCAGGTCTATCAGCACCAGCTGCTGAGTTCCTCTGGCAGCAAAGTCTGTGGGATGGTGTTTTTACAGTACAGCTGTGTCATTTCACAAGTTCCCCTGAATGCTAATCGCAAGCCCATTTCCTCTTACAGAGTGAGAGATAGGGAAATGCAGAAGCACATGTGTATTTATAGTTTGCCTTTGACAGCAAAGGCAACAGCCTGACAAAACACTCCGTCCTATCAAATACAGCCAGCCTCGATGACAGAATCCTGGGAAATTAAATAAGCATGTTAGTGCTCAGTCACACGAAATTGGGCCCGCTCTGCAAATACATGAACTCTACCAAAACAACAAACAGGGCACTGTGCTGCTGCCTGGTGCATGACAAATTATTTCAGAGACAGGTTTCCAACTCATCAGTGCTTTCACTTCACCCTGCCTTCCAAATCTGGCTCCCAGTGGGCAAGCATGCAGAGTCTGGCCCTGCCACCTTCCTAGGTGGAGGACCCTCACTTGGTTAATGAGGATGCGCCCTCTGCTGACACAAGAAATTTGTTTATCAGACTTGATCAGGTTTTGAATTTTGATGCTGAGGCCTCCCAAAGACATCAGCTGTCAAATAGGCATAAATGGATTAGACCAGTGCATTACATAAAGCACTGACTGCAAAATGTCACTTTCCACAAGCATCTTTTACTTGCTGCAGGGCTTGTTTGGCTTTATTTGGGAAAAGACAAGGCAAACCCATAGTTTTTTTATAAATACCAGAGTGACAATCCCTCTTCCCCATATAAAAGGAAGTGGGAGTGTATGGGGGGCAATAAGAGACTGCGTCATGGTACCTTGAAGCAGCCTCTTGTGTTCTTCCAAGCATAAGAATCCAACTCACTTTTGCAGCGAAGCTCATTCAGATAAGTGTTGATTGAGCCCAGGGGGACTCCAACTGTCACCTCTACCAATTGTAAAGATCCCCAAGAAGGGACTTTTTCACAGATAGAAATTCCTGTTCTCCATTTGACTCTCTGTTTGTCTCAGCCTTTACTCAGAAGTCTGACAAAGGTCTGTGATAAATGACCAAAGGGTTACTCAGAGACCTTTTGTAGACATTTCTCACTGATGCCTATTTAGTGATACTCCCACACAGATGAGACTCCACTCCTTCCTTGGTTATCTGTATTAGTGCTTCACTATCCCAACTGCTGGATGTTTATCCTCACTGAAAGGTTTTCCTTTTCCAGACCTTTCTCAACTAGTTGCTGCTCAAAAAACATATCCAGTCTCTCTGTAGGCAGAGCACCTGTCTGTACCATCTGTTTCAGGTTAAACACTTCCTAGTGCATTCTGTCCAAAGCATATCTTTTTGTGATGATTTCATCTATCACTAAGTTGTTTGTGGTTTCTAAAACCCGCAGTCCCAGTACATTGTTCCTCTGTTCATGTAAATCATGCTGTTGTAAGGATCTTATTGCTATTAAAGGCACTAGTTGCTGATCAAGCCAATCATCCATCAGTTTGCAAATCAAAGACTTCATATATTCTCTGGCTGTGAAGCACACTTGAATTCAACATAAAGATTTTAAAATTATTAGAGACAGAAACTCACATACTCATGGTCCTTGGAGCTAAAAGTAAAAAGTTACCACTAAAAAGTGAAGAAAAACCTTGTGTCACATTCACAGTAGAAAATTTGCCTACCAGGTCCAGGATTTGGGACGAGCAGAAGATGCTCTGGATTCCCAGAGCAGAGATGATCTAACTGGATTTCTGAGTTATATTTCTGTGAGACATGACTTCTTCATCCCCCCTAAGTCTTAAAAGGATGTTTGATGGACTGAGGAGCTTGTAGAATCTTCCTGTATAATGTCTTTTCTGGTCACTAATTCCTTTTGCTTTAAGAAGTTGAATTGTTTCCTTCTCTTCCCTCTCATTCCAGTGGTTCCATCTTCAGGAAAAATACTTTTTTTTTCTTTTCTCCAATTAGATAAACCAAAAATACAGGTCACACAGGAACTCAAATTAAATACATTTCCCTGTGTGGCTGGAAGCCAAATGATCCCTTTATTATCTGCCTTGAGGCCATAATGCTTCAGAGCTTGGAGCAATGATTAAAGACCAAGAACAGGATCACAGTTAGCTCTTCCTTCTGTCTCTGCTTTGCTTCCTCCAACTCAGGTCTGAGGAAAGGAAGCCCTATCCCCAGCTGGAAGGCCTTATGGGGAGCAAAGACAAAAGAACCTGACAGTATATTCCTCCCTGCAGGCATCCTTTCCACAGGTTTTCCTGTTCACCTGCTCCTGCTGACTCAGTGTTTGTGCTGAATCAGGATGACAGGGCCCTGCATGATAAATTGATAATATGAGATGACCAGGGATAGGTCCTCTTCAATAGAATATCTATATATCTCTATATTAAAAAGTGGTTTAACGAAAACAGGAAAGGATGCTGACTCCACAATTTCAAAAAAGCTCCTTTTTCTCACTTACTTGCATGAAAAGGCTTTGGAGGTATGAAATATAAATCTAAACACAGTGGCTCCTAGCCAAAGGCTCCAGAATTTACCATCGCTACCTATGCAACTCAGTGTCAAAGCACAAAATTACTTCCATCCAACGTTACATGAAGGCAGCCACTTTTATAACACTTCTCTACATTGTTTCTATTTCATCTTCAAAGCTCAGCTGATCCTTTTGCCCTTCTGCCATACAAGTCTGGGACAATCCGTTTCTTTAACACTGAGGTTTGGTTTCATTTATCACACACCACCCCAGGGAAATCAGCACTTCATCTCCCCCCAGACAGAAACATGCTGATATAGCTGAATCATTTCTGTGAGGCAAAATGGTCCTTAAACACACAGGGGCTGTGGCAGGTGCAAGAGACAGCGTGGACTGTGGATGTGGGTCTTCTTTGTCCAGCCATTCCTAAAGAGCAGCACCAGGCATAAGAAAGAGGAAGAGCTGTATTTCTTCTACCTCTCCACAAAGGGGAGGAAGAGCTTTGTCTGTCAGAAAGAGAAAGCAACCTGCAATGTGGAAATTTGCTATAACTTACTTTGTTGTCTCCATTTCTCTCTCAGGTAGGTAAAGGTGCATGATGTCAGATGAGCAGAGTTTGTCACAATATCACAATCTGCAACAGACCTGAATATCTCAGCTCAGTTTACTGTTCTTGTACAGGAGAACTTGCTGCTGAATTCTGCTTTATTTCTGCTACTTCAAAATACAAGCTCCTGTAAGCATTGGGAAAAAAAAGTGAGCAACCACATTTATCTGAGCAAGAGATCTACCTAAGAGACTAAGAAGTATTTATACCAAAAATTGGAACCATATGGCAGCTACAAGGAAGGCAAGATTCTCAGTTACACCAGCTTCACTGCTCCACAAGCTCTTGCAGAGATGGTTCTAACATGTTTGCTGCACTGTAAATGCCATAAGCCCACCTCATCTGCAACAAAACACGACCGCTCCATAAATATGTATCCCTACAGAAAATCAAGCTGCATTTCCAGGGGAAATTATAACAAATGTTGTATGTTCAAAATTATTGTCTGTATGGGAAAAATGATACACACAAGTGATTTCTGAACAAGATAAAGACTGTCCAGCTGATATTTCAGTAAAAACATTTCTTACTTCTGCACAGAGGCAGAGGGCTCAAGAGAATCAAAGTACTAAATTGAGAGCTGGCAGGTGCAAGTCTTAGCACAATTCTCTTCATACATAATCACACATATGGCTATTTTTAGTGCATGAGAGATTGTGGCTTTTCATGCTCTTCTTGGAAAGAAACCCCAAACCACAACATTTCCAAATTTCGCACTATGTTAAGAAATTAATTAGAGGAGCAACGTAAAAAGGCTAATACAGGTATTACATGTCACCTTAGAATCCAAATGCTGTGGTTTGGCCATCTTAAATGAACCATCTTGTTCTGACCTCAAGGTTCATTTTATACATTTAATGATTGTTGAGCTTTGCACCAATATTAGTGCATGAGTGAGAAGGCCTGCAAAAACTCTAATACTCAAAAGCTTATGCAGTGGACATATTATCATGCCTAGAGAGATCATATTGAGTAGATGCAATCAAGAAGCCAATAATTTAGACCAGCATAAAGCGTAGGTCATGGTTTATCTGCATGTTATCTCTTAGCTTTCATTGAATACATCCACCCTCACCTCTCCCCTACAGTAGTTCCCCCTCAGGGATACATGTGGGTTATGTTGATGCAGTAGGGAAAGTCCATGTACAAGAAAGAGGTCTGGGAGGATCTAGCTTGTATGTAGCTCCCACATCTTGTAGAATGTGTGAGACTTTCATAGTCTTAGGAAGAAAGAGGGATTGAACTGCTGGCTACAATGCATTCGCCACTCCCTTTGAAAGCACTAAGGCATTTGCCAGGGCATAGGTGAGTGCCCCAATCTTCCTACCCCAAGGGAAGGGAGTTAGCTTAATGTACCTTGCTGACTCCACACAACAGGCTGGGAAGCCTCAGCTGCCAGGTAAATGAAAAGTAAATTTGAAGGACTGAAAAAAATCAAACCAAAATACACACACACAACTAAACAAGCCCCCCAGCAAACAAACAAACAAACAAACAGAAAAACAGTTTTGCAGTTTACAAAGACATTAAATATTCTAGCCCCACCCCTCAAATGTAGGTGTAGAGAATGGAGGAATTGACACAACTTTTTGTTCCCAGAAGCAAATTGCTGCTGTGGCTTAGGAGAAATAGAACTTTGTCTTAAGTCTAAGGATCTAATTAGCTTTGAATTTTGTAAATGTCAGTATGTTTACTCTGTGCTCCTGGCAACACCACACCAACTCCTTCTTCCTCCAGGTATTTTGCTCCCTACAGAATATCAAGTGATTAACATCAGGTAATACAGCAGCCTGAGGGCTGGGAGCCATGGAAAATCCCAACGGGGACTGGAAGGGCCTGGGTTTCTCTAGCCAGGGCTCATCCCACAGCATCAGGCACCTCCATGGGGATGGGCTGAGGTCAAGCCAGGTATTCAACATGCAGGTCATGATCAAGGGCATCCATGGCTGGATGTATCTGTGGTGGCACTGGAGACCAGCAGTCTTAAGTGTAATTCAGGAAGGGCATGGAAACCAGGACCAAGATAAAACTGGGCCCATGGGCAGCCCCAAGTGATACTGGTCAGCACCATTAACGTGGGCAGCAACAAAACTAACCTCCCAGAAAGACTTAGCAAAGGCAATCCCTTCCCTTGATCTGTACTGATAAAGAGCATCTGGTGGGATCAGATAAGCAAATGTATTAACACAAGTGAAATTATTAGATCGATCAAAAGAAAGTCATTGGCTAAATTAAGAATTTCTTCTTCATAAATGTTCTCCTTTCACTACATTACACTTGCATATGGTAAACCAGTTATTATGCATACACAATCCATAATATGATGCTTTTTTAGTTCTCCCTCATGTTTGCCCAATACTGGTGAGGGATAAAGTCCCAGTCTGAGTTGTGTCCATAGAAAGATAATCATTCAGGCAGAAATAATAAGGGAAAAAAACCCTCGTTATAGATCTGACCTCTCATGTATTTGGGAAACTAATTGCAATCAATGTCTTCAGCTACACACAATTTACTACAACATGATACGTCTGGCCCATGCAGCAAGTAAAACTGATCCCTGGCAATGGCCATTACTCTTCGCACACCACTTTAAGTGATACTATCAGATTCCCCCCAGTAAGGCCTCTGTGATTTCATACTGAATTACACTTCAACTTAGAGACAGAGGATTTGCTGCAGGCAAAACTTCCAACAAGTCACAAAGTGCAGCAGTTTCTGCAGAATGTAACACAAAATGAGATTCCTCTTGCATTGAGGGAAAGAGATAAGGAAAAATGCACAGGAGGTGGGTGTTTTTGTTTATTTTTTGTTTGTTTGTTTAGTATTTTTGCAGAGGTACACAATTCTGAGAGGCAGGGATCATATCCTGCCCCTATTTTTGTGGAAACCTGAATGGTTGAACACATGAAGCCTATGTTTAGCTGGATACCTAAGCAAGGGATATCCAGTAGGATTTTTGGGTGGTTTGGGTTTTTTTCCAGAGGTTTTGAGCAGAATGTATTATTTTGCTTGAGGTTCATAATAAAATTAAATCACTAAGTAACTTGCATGCATAAGGAAATGCAGCTGGGCAATGCTGTATCTATCTATTAGTTAACATTACACCACCACATGTACACCCCAGTCTTAGAAAAACAAAGAACAGGTTAGGTCCAGTGCAACATGGACCTATGAAGTTCTCCTAAAAAAACCATTAACTCTGCCATAATGTCCTTGCAAAAAATATATTGGTGGCCTAAGGCTTGTGTCAGACATAAGGATGCTACAGTTTAAAAAGCAAACAAGAACAAATAAAAAAGAATGGCATAGAGGCACAAACCTACCTGGGTTAAAAGCAGTCTCTGTTAAATGGGAATGAGACAGGCCGAGAGTTGAATTATGGCACATTATTCAGTTTCAAAGATCTTCATTCTTGAACAAACAGCACCAGCCATATGTAAAGAGTAGTATTACACTTCAAGATGTGAGATTTTGATCTTATACTGCAATTACAGTGTGTGGTATTTTTCTATTTAACTAAGAGGATTGCAATGAAGTGATTAAAAAAATCCCACGAGAAACCTTGGCCTGCTGATGTTGACTGTTGACCTCAGGGAGCAAGGCAGTGACCCTCAGTCCAGGCATGGTAACTCTGACAGTCAAGAAAGTGAGCTTCAGTCCAGGCATCATGACTCAACAAAACCTTTTGCTGCACAGGGAGATAGAAAAGACAGAAAACCATGTCTTTGCTGTCCGCCCTCCCCTCCCTCTCGGGCAGCTCTGGCTCTCCCGTGCCGCCGCACAGATGTGTCAGCCCATCCCAGAGGGCTCGATCAACCCTCGGGAGGCGTTTCCTGGGTGGGAGATTTGGAGGGTGATTTGGGGGGGGCTCCTCCCGGCGGGAGAATCGGAGGGTGATTTGGGGGATCACCGCCGGGTGAAGGGATCGGGAAGTGATTTGGGGGATCATCCCCGGGTGAAGGAATCGGGGGGTGCTTTGGGGGATCACCCCCGGGTGAAGGGACCGGGGGTGCTTTGGGGGATCACCCCCGGGTGAAGGGATCGGGGGGTGATTTGGGGGCTCCCCTCCGAGGAGCCCGCGGGGCGCACCCTGGCCGCGCTGCTGTCCGCGCCCGTGGTGCTGAACCCGGCCCGGGCCCCTCTCGTTTCTTCCGGGAAGAACCGCGGGATTAAGGCTGCAGTAATCGGGGCTGGATTAACTCCCGGGAAACAGGCTGCAATCAGAGCAACTGCAAATGTGCCCCAACATGGGGAGGGGTAATGAAGTGGGGAGGAAGAGGAGAAGGGAGGGGAAGAAGGGAGAGGAAGAAGGGAGGAAAGATATCAACCGCCCAGATGCTGCGCCGTGATTAGTGGGAGGGAAAATAAATAATCAAGTATCTCGTCCGCGGCTTTTGGGAAGGGCTGGGCTGGCTGGGATCCGGCAGCCCCTCCTCTTCCTTCTCCCTCCTCCTCTTCCTCTCCCTCGCTCCCGGCCAGTCGCCTTTCCGCGGAGGGGGCGAGACGCGCTCGGAGCCCGCAGGGCCCCCCCGGCCGCAAGCGATGGGCGACATCCCCGGCCTCGTGAAAATCAGCGTCTCCCTCAAAATCCAGCCCAACGACGGGGCCGTGTATTTCAAGGTGGACGGGCAGCGCTTTGGCCAGAACCGCACCATCAAGCTGCTGACGGGGGCCAAGTACAAGATCGAGGTGTCCCTCCGACCCGGCACCGTCCAGGCCACGTAAGTGCGGCTGTCCTCCTCAGGGCGGCTTCCCCGGCCCTCCCCTCCCTCCTCGCTGCTTTATTTTTAGACGTTTAATGTTTTTTCCTGGCAGGCTGACAGCTCGGGGTTTCTGTGATTTCTCCCTCCCCGCCCTTTTACTTTGGTGGCCCCGTTTCTGGGTTCCTGGCCAGCTGTTCCCAGTGCTCAGCCTGGCTGGCTCGGGAGGGAGGCCACGTTTGGGAGTCGCTGCCTTCCCTCTCCCTCCCCACCTTCTCCCGGAGCTTTTTCAAGCCCAGCTCCTTTTCTCCCTCCTTCCCCGCGGTTTTCGCTGGAGGAAGAAGCCCCCCCTACACAATGCCCAAGCCTCGCTGCGGCGTGGCAAAGCAGAGACTGGGAGCAGATGGGGATCTAGCTCTGGGTGGAGGGACAGCCCTGCAGAAGAGATTCGACTAACCTCTCCCCAGCCATTCGAAATCAGATCCCTCCTGCCTCTTCTTGCTACTTCTTCCCTGGGTGACTGCAGAGCCCTGACACATTTCAGGAGCCCCAATGAGTCAGCAACACATGCAGGTCTGCTAAAATCCCTGAAGCGTTTCCCCAGTACAGAGGCTGCCAGGCTGCAAACCCACGTGCTGGCTCCAAACTGCCAGGGAAGGGGGAATTCAGGGCTGAAAGGCTGGATCCTGTCTTTTTGTAGGACCATGGGCATCGGGGGTGTCAATGTCCCACTGGAAGAAAAATCACGGGATGCACAAGTGGTCTCTTACACAGGGATCTACGACACAGAAGGGGTGCCCCATACCAAAAGTGGGGAGAGACAGCCCATCCAAGTCAACATGCAGGTACGTGTTTCTCCAAGCCTGGCATGAGAGGACAAGGGAGGGCAGCAGGGGGTTGACTCCCAGAGAGAGTGTGGTGAAATATTCCAGGGCAAAGTCTGATCACAGCTGCTGCCTTCCTCTTTGCTTTGTGTCAGTAAGGCCGCTGACCTGAACATAGCTGGAAAATACAAGTCCTGCTTCCTTCTCTCCTGAGAAAACAGCAAAGGCCAGGATGAAATCAGAGGTTTTCTAGAGACTTGCAAAACCCTTTGGGGTACTGCAGCAGAAAGAATTGTGAGCTGAACCTCCCATCTCTTCTACAGGACATACTGTATATATCAGGCAGCTCTCACCAAGGTTTTTGGATAGAAATCCAATCCCTTGGCATACGGGGACTCCTCTTTTGCCTGGCAGCACCATTTTTTTTGGCGCAGAGCATGCCCCAAGCACAAGGGGTGAATGCTCTCCCCTTCCATCTGTCACCTTCAGGATGCCTGAGGACCTGCCAGAGACTAAAAGCATGCATGAGAACAACCCCCTAAGGTTATCTTCTCTCTTTTCCCATATGCTTCCATTATCTGCCTCCACAAACTTAAGTTCTTATTTAAGTGGATCCTCACATCAGTCTTAAAGAGAGGCTCCATTGCCCCAAAGTGAGATGACAAAAGCTCCAGCCCACAAGGCAGCAGAGTTGACAGAAGACAGGAAGAGCAGCAGGCAGATTTCCACAGCACTCTTTGGGTGGTATGCTCAGTGAGTAGGGGGAGACTTGTTTCGTTTTGGTGGTTTGCTTTTTTCCTTTCTCCTGATTATAGTTGTGAGGGATTCCTGCTGTTTATTCCAAGTCTTCTGTACCAAAAAAAGGAATCAGGGCAATAAGCCATGTTCATCTGAAGCTGTCTTAAGAGTCTGTTCCTGCTTATACAAGCCCAGGGATTTCAGCATTTTATGACATTTGCTTACTGCACACAAGACTTCATACTGATCTTCAGTATTTTTTTCTGGAATCATAACTTAGCATAGTAATCCCCTTCTGAATAAGAACTGTAACATCTCCATTTGGTGTTTCTGATAATTACAGTGTGCCTAAGTTAATTTTGGAGACCCACATCACATCACTATTTTATAATCTTAGGTTAATAAGACTAATATGGAGTATTACGTTAATCACTTTCATATAAAGCCACCTCCTTTTAACACCCAGGAAAATCAAACACTATTGTTTCACAATGAGCTGAACATGGCTGCTGGATGCCACTGTTGAGCATTGTAGTTATATTTCACCTTGTACCAGGATCAGAAAGGACAGCATTTCCCAAAAACCATCTGCTTTGACTAAGGCATCCCTATTTTGCTGGTCACCTTCACCCTTAAGTGCAGCACTGATGTGAACTCCAAAAATCTGGAAGTTTAACTTTTCCTTTGGAGAAAACCAAGTCAAATCACAAATGAGTCTGATTTTCAGGTACAAGCTCTGACATGGTTTGTTGCAGCATCAGAGTGAGTAGCCACAATAGTTGCCCAAAGAGTTGCTTTTATAGATCAGATCCTGGGATATTAACCATGAAACTAATAGGATTTTCAAGCACTAAGCAGGTCCTCAATCCCTTTTAGGAACTGATCTTGATAGATAGGTTCATCAGTACAGGCTTAGATACCCACAATTGATACTTTTAAGTATTAAATATAGGCAACTCAACAGGGATTTACACGTTTAACTCATCATTTAGCTGCTTAGCTAAGCAGAGCTGTAACAGATTTAGGGAACGAGCCTCAGATACCCCAGTCTGAAAATTGTTTTGAATACCTACCTCCTGAATCTTCAAAACTGAGCTTATTACTAACAGCTTTAAATTTTCCTATTTCCTTCAACTATGAGGAGCTTCTGCTTTCACTTCCTTTTCTAGAACAGGCAGAATCCCAATGCATCCTACAGTGGTAAGGATACTATTTAAGGCACAAAAACTGAATTCACATTAGAAATAGATTGTGAAGTCAGTCCTGCAGTCAAAAACTAGTCTGTTACTGCCAATCTAGTCCCTGAATGACAGAAGGTCCATAAAGATCCATAAGAACTTCTTTTCTCTCTGCTTTAAAACTTTAAACAAATAATTCTCTGTGTTGCTGCTTTAATTGGTGAGTAGACATCTGACCCATGACAGCCGGAGTTTATACATGTTAAACAGCAATCCTGTTTCTGAATTCCAGAATCTGATTATTTGTCTCTGTTATTCTGTTATCTGATCATGCACACTATCCAGAAACTGCAGAACTGTCTGGCAAATGGTGTAAACTAAGTTAGAAGTCTGTCTTTGGGCCTCATTTTAGTCTTGATCAGACTAGCCTAAGATTGAATAAAAAAGCTGGAACTCTATTCCCAGTAATAAATAGCTCTCAAATCATCTCAGCATGCAAATTTAGAGGAAGTGATTAAATAACTATTTACTCCTATAGCACCAGATGACAGAGAAGAGCAAACAGGGAAATACCTGAAGCCTGACCTACAAAGAGTAGGGCCATTCTTCCTCCCTGGGGATGCCCATATCCAAGCTCAGTGGACTAGCCAGGATTCACCTGCAGGAGCCATGGGAATTCATAGGAGCTCTGAGGATGCAGAATGTTCGTTACACCACAGAGCTTCTGCATGTGCGAAGTACTGAGCTGGGGAAAGCACACAGTAGAAACGCTCTGCAATTAATTTTTTCCTGGAAACCCATAGCAGTCAAACTACTCAGGGTAGCTCAGCAAACTGGGTCATTCAAGAAAGATGAAATTTGTTTTCTTTATCTATCTTTTTGAAATTCAGATCCTTCATATATTACTGAAATGAAATGCTACTCTATGGTACTCTTTAGGCAGGCCTGCTAGGCTGAGGGCTTGAAGGAGAGCTACACAAAGAACACACAGACGCAGCAGGAGAGAGAGCAGGAAGAGAGAGGGCAGAGCCCTCCGACTTTTATTTATATGTTTTTACACATCACTGTGGATTGGAGGTAGAAATCACCACCTCTTTTAATCCACTGGTCAAAGTATTTGTCAATCATATTTCTCCGCCCAGTATACTGGAATTCGTAAACACAGATACAATTTAGGAAAACATAGATAATTGTTAATAGAAACGAGCCATGGCCGTGATAGAGAAAGTCTAAAAATATCACAAGAAAAAAACACTAAACACTGCAAAGTCAGAACAACACTACTCCTGTGTCATATCACCTTCTACAAATGTTATTAGAAATGCCTTTTCTTCCTCAGTTTTCACACTGAGGGTGGCTGACGCTCATCTCTGACAAATTTTATGGACTGTGCACAGTAATATCCAATGTGCTTTACTATCTTGCATTACCAGTATCTCAGTACTACTATCAAAGATGATGGATTAAAAAAAGTCCTTACTTAAGATTTTAGTTGCTGGGAGAGATAAAACAGCCTGTACATCTGATTCTTTCTTAGTCAAAGCAAGTGGCAGGAATATTTCAGTTACTCCTTTAAGGTAACACTTGTTACTGGAGCTGAATAAAACCCCTCCATTTACAGCACACAACAACTTCTGCTATTGTCAAGGCTAAATTTAATTTACCACAGTGGGCTGAGGGAAGGTTTAAAGTAATGTCTGTTACACATCAGCAGCTTACAAACCACATCTTGAATTAAAAAAAAAACAACAACAAATGTGTCCTTCTGAGAAATCTGGACACAGAAGACTCTGCTTGTAAATCAAGAACAATTTCTCTGTAAAAAGGCTTTCATAGTGACTTTGCACGTGTGATTATAGCAGGCAGATGATCAAAGATCACCTCCCAAGCACATGATGGGAATGGAAAACAGTCAAGTGAAGAAGCTGTCATCAAAGTGAGTGATGGAAATACTTAAAGGGAAAAATTACTGAAGAATAGTGCCATTTAGTAGCGCTAAATTCACTATCTAGTATCTTCTAACAATGGAACACAATCAACAAGCCATACTACTGGGACCAATGGCAATACATACAGGCTTCACACCCACACTTCAGATTCTCTGCAATGTCTCAAGGCATAGGAACTCAAATTTTCTATTATTTTCTATTAAATTTTCTATTATTATTGAAATTGAAATAATAATTTATCTTTGAAAGCCTCACTGAGGTTTTTCTGATGTTGTACACATAGCTAGCAGTGGCTTAAAAAAAAAACCCCTTTATTTTACAGAACTTACTATAGCCATAGTCTCATTCACTTCAAAGCTGCATTGAAGTGAATGAGACTATTCACTAATATAGTGAATGAGTAGTGAGACAATTTAAAGTCAATGTCTCACTACTTGTTCACTATATTAGACACTTATCTGCTAAACATGCTGATTATCTCTTTCCTATTACTCAGCTGCACTATCACAGTCCACCTAGCAGTTACAGATATGCGCAAAGAACTTCTCTGGCTTAAGTCTCATGTAAAATGTGGAATAGAATCCCAGAGAAGGAGTAAGTGGTGTAAGAGCAGCACATCTCAGTCAAGACACTGCCAACACAAGACTCCAAAATGCAGGTACATTAAAGGTTTCAGACTTAGCAAAAGAAGAATCTTCCCAATTCCAACTGCAGCCTCTAGGTATGGTATAAAGTGAAAGTCTGTCTCACTGTGGATCACTGATACATGATCTACCGTATATACAAGCTGTGTCATCTTCAGAAAGATTATGGCTTTGATTCTCATTGTTAGTAACATCTATCCATATGGCAACTTGAATATTTTTACTCCCTTGCCTGTCCCAGATGTAAGTGCAAGAGGACAGTACATGCAAAATCTGATCCTTCATGTTTTATGGATGGCTATGCATAAAAGACTTTCTGATTGCTAGAGCAGGTTTTACAGATCTTTGATTTATTGACTGAGGAACAATAATCCTTATACCAGGTGTTTTATGTTCTGCAGTTTCACAAGTGTTATTTCTCAGGATGAGAGAGAAACCAGCAAAATAATCAGCTCACTAACACTGGTATTCCCTCTTCCTCACAGTTTAATGACATTGGCGTTTTTGAGACAGTCTGGCAAGTCAAATTCTACAACTACCACAAACGGGATCATTGCCAATGGGGAAACAGCTTTGGCAGTATTGAGTACGAATGCAAACCAAATGAAACACGCAGTCTCATGTGGATCAATAAAGAGACCTTCCACTGAAGAGATGGGAAACCAATACTGCTGGACAATCTCCCTAAAGAAAAATCTACCTTTTTAAACCAGCAAGAAGCCTTAACAAAGGCATACTGTAACGTTGCTTTGTCCATAATGTTCCAACAACTACATTGTATATACAGGTAGTGCCACTAAAATATTTGCCTATTACTGTATTTTACGTTTACCATGGCATCTGCAACATTCTTTATCTGTCACCCTGAGAGTACTGAAAGGTTCATGGTGAAGGATATCTGATAGCTGGGTAGGAATTCATATCGTCATAATACTGTTGTAAGTATTTGGATTATTCTGACTAGATGTAAAAACTTTTGTGAAGTGTTTTGCGTTATTTCTTAGAATTTGGATCAACATCACATTGGTGATTTCTGTATTTACATTTGTGTTTGCTCCTAAATTGGTGTGTTCCTTCAAGCATTTTGTCGTACTCCCGGTGGACAGCAGAAAATTAAAAATATGGTTATTTGTAGGTTTAGCTAAATGGCAATTAACACACTGTTGATATTGTGCTTTCATACTAAGGGACTTGGGAACTCATTCTCCCTTTTGTTAAGTGCTGTAAGGTATTCTGTGAAGTTTTTTAATTTACCAAATCTCTCGAAATAAGATTCTTTGTTGTTATGTTTCCCAGTCTTTGAAATAGCATTAGGAAATGGTACAAAATATGACAAAGGAAGAGCAATAAATCACTTGCGTTATCAAAGACATCTAACAACATGGCTAAGACCTATCTTAGGATCATATAGTATCCTTGAGAGATACAGCAGCCATATTTCATTCTTAGAGTAAGAGTTCTGATACTAAACTCCATTTTTGTTTTAATGGAACATTGCTGAAATCAGTTAAATCCTACAAATCAACATTCTCAAGCCTGACCACTGTATTAATTGACAAGATGTCTGACCAAGAAACACTCAGCAGTGTGAAGGGCACAGATCCCAGTGCATGTTTATACATGCCCTGCACTCTCTCAAATAAAGATAAGCATGTAAGCATTTGCATAGGTATAACTAAAGGTGCTACAGAAACACTAGATCAGTGTTCAACACAAACAGACGACACAAAACAGGCATATCTTTTATTTCAGTAAAGAAAGGGAAGCAAGGAAACAACTACACTTGTCCCATCCCCAGCTTGGGTTGAAGTAAGCTGTCAGTTCTTGCATATCTGTTATTCTCTTTGTGAATAATTTGTAAATTGTGTATGTAAATGTAAACATGACTTTTGATATTTGTAATAAAGGACTTAAACAATTTCTTCTCTACTGTGGCCATCTAAATGAGCTGAAAACACTGTATAATAAAAGGCAGTGGTTGTAGAGAATCAGACAGCAGAGGGTATGTAGCCAGTGCTTTCTGAGAATGCAGTCCAAAGTACCCTACGCTCTTTAGCCAAAGCTACTGTTCCTAGGAAACACAGATCCAGTGTGCTAAAATGCAGATGGTTAACATGATAACACTCAGTAGAGCTTATTAATATGGAGTTAATTCCAGTAATATAGTGTGGAAAGTAAAGATTTAGGGCAGAATTGAATTCGCAAAGAAATATTTTCTCCCACTGAATTATTAATCAAAAAGCTTTACTAGCTGCAGGTTTCTACAGCCAAAAGAACTGACAGTGGCACTGAGGTAATACACCACTGGAATGGTGAGCTAGCCAGCTCCATCTCCACTCTGATGCAACATTATACAGGCAAATTTTACTGAAATGAAATTCTACAAATAATCTTCTGCATTAACTTCTTTGCTAGACTTTTCCTAGAAAGAATTCTTGAAGAATTGAATGAAGAAACTGACCAAATTGAAATCTGCGTTTCAGACAGAAGTGCTATCACCAGCATTTTAGCAGAAGTTTCCAGTAACATGATTCCAGACTTCCAGCTGTGAATCAGTTCTGTCTGTAAATTGCTAGAAAAGTGATCGTATTTTGCAGTAACTGGCATACTTTGGTTTATGTTGTTTGTACATATAAACACATATGTACACTGGCAAGAAATACGTATGACATATAAATTAACAAACTTCTCTCCTAGTAAAAAGCATGTAAGACCCACAGTGTTCCAGCTCTCCAGCATTTAAGAAATGCTACAATGAATAAATTGAGACAGTTCCGGCACGGGAGGGTTGTCATTCTCAGCCAGATGGAAGTATACCCTTCCCAAGGCAAATTCTCATGCTCACATTAAAGCCAAATAGGACATTGAGGCTGTGCAGAGCTTTAGCTGGAAAACCCAAGGGTCCGGCAGTGCCTCTAAAAGCGACTTTCTCGCTTTTAGCTGGTGTTCCCCACTCGAAGGGGTGATTTCCTAGCTTCAGATGTAGAAAGCGCATGTGAAGGTAAAGAAGAAGAGACAGATTCCTTGTATGAATTCCACAGAGACTTTAATCATGTGGAAAAAGCCATTGACAGGGAACGAAGATGAAAAAACCAGGCTTTTATCCTCGGGGAAAAGGGGTGGGGAAGGGGAAAAGGGTTTCACCCAATGGAGCAGGGCGAAAGGGAATGATTGCTGAGGGAAACAACCAGTGTGGTTACTCGAGGGATGGACAACAGGGAACAACCAATGAGGGCTCTCAGAACATAGAACTTTCCAGGCTTAATACATATTCAACTAAGAGGATACATGTTCATAAACTTATGCATAAAACAGGGAGGGGAACACAGTAACCCAGCAACTTGCAATATGCAAACAGGGGGAGCAGAGGATTTGGGCTATTGCTATAACCCGGGGGAGTGCTGTTAGACTGAGTTGTCAGACCACCAAGTATCTGATGTCTGGCCTCTTGAGGCCGTGGTGACCACAGCTACATGCACTGCAACAGGGCATCTCTTTTCTTACATCCTAGCAGGTCCTGTAGCAATTCAGTTCAGAGGATGTTCAAGAAGGAGGCTGCAGATGGAGGGAGTTGCTTTTAAAAGGAAGGAGAGAACAGCAAGAGCAACTGTGTTGTACAGGTCCCATATCCTAAGACTAAACATTGCTGCCCAGGATTGCAGCACCGCTCTCATAGATGCGGGGATAGAAAGGATGAGAACTGGTTAATGGCTTCTCTGGGGAAGGTGTAAATGGAATTTATCAGCTGTTATATCCTTCTCCCCTAGGTGAGGTTTAAGCATACAGAAGTGTGATTTGCATTATTCTTAAACAGAAGATTATTCACATGGTGTTGCTTGAGTATCCATACTACCAGCTCTGATACTCCACATGTGTAAAGCAAAATAGTCCCATCAATTTCCCCTTGCTCATGAAGTGCTTTGCTAACAAAGTAAACATTTGCTCCTAGTAAGGGAGACCCAAGACTTCAGCAATTCCCTGGAAAGTAATGTTTTGAATTTCTTTCATCCAGGACAACTCTGTTGAATATTCATAGAACTTGAGTCACTACAAAACTGTTGCTGTGACAGTTTGATGCATTATTCAATCAGCAGCATTTAATCTCCAGACAAGTTTGTTCTTTACACGGCTTTTTCTAATTAATATTTCCATTTTTATACAAAACTCTGTAATTCAGGACACAATACACTAGGATTAAATATATATGTCAGAAAATGCTGACAATGTGTCAATCCAGTTGAAACCACAAAGCACTCAGAGCTGGAGGTTTTATAAATTAGAGACTTCAAGATGTTTGTCATGAAGTGTCCAGCTGTCATTTTCGTAAGAAAAATTGAAACAAACATTCCAAATCTTCATGTCACTTTTTCATCTATATTTAGAGGTAGCAGTTAGCACTTTAATACTGCTGAATAACAGGATTCAAAAGCAAGTTATTAGTCATGATTATTACAGTTGTGATCCTGCATAGGACTTGTATTAGATCATTAGATTTTGCACAAGGATTTGTATTTAGTGCAGCTACTACAGGCTTTGGTATCTCCTACCATCTGTATATGAAACAGAAATAATACTCCTCAAGTCTCCCTGCTCTACTTTCACATGGTAAAGAAACTTACTGGCTTCAGCTGAAGCTCTGTCCATTGGTTTGCAGATGTAGTGATCCTTACTGATATCAGACTAGCAAAGAATCAGAAGACCTCATTTATAAAACTCTTTGTATAAAAGATGTGAACAGAACTGTACAATGAAGGTGTAAGTTTTGTAATACAGAACCTCTGCATGCCAACAGAGGTTCTTTCCCACTTGGTTAAGTGCACTGCTCTTACTTGCTATGTAAAAGTTTGATGTACGCACTATGGGTTCCATTCTTCTAAAGTCTCTGTGCAAAGCTTTGATTAAATAAGGTTGTGGCACGTTGTAAATGCTAACCTCTTTCTGAGATCTGAAACAAATGCTGTGACTTTCAAAATTTAAAGCAGTGAGCATTTCCTTAACAGCTACATCAACCCTGAAGCACAAAGCAGCAGTATAATGAGTATTACAACAGCCTTGTTTTCCCTTAGCTCTGCAAAACTCACAAGCAATGACTTGCAAAGTCCCCTTAGTGCAGCTAATCCAGACCTTTGGCCAGGAGGGACAAATACTCCTGCCCATAGTCCTTCCCTGCCGCATGCTTGGCAGCTTTCAGCAGCATTCCTTGGACTGCTTCCTTTTCCCCGTCTCTGACACCAGGATTTAAGGCTTCAAATCCCTGTGAGCCTTGGCTTTCAGCCTTAGGAAGACAAGGCTGCATCAAGCTAGGAAAAGACAAACCAGTCCTCTCTGCATCATGTCTCCGTCTCTACCCTAAGGTTTTGTGAGTTCTCCCACTGCAGCCATTGGAGTTTGTAATCTTTTGACCTGCAGTGAATTGCACTATGAGCACATAGACACAAACAGGTCTCTGTTAAAGACATGGCTTAAAAGCAATGGCAGCCTCTCCATCAACTTTTATGCTAAAAATATTAAATTTTAAAAAATAATTTGTAGCAGCACATCTGTGTTGAGCAAATGTAAGGCTCTGATATTCTGTTTGTCCTCATTCAGACAAACTTGAGTCTTGATGCTGCCATCAATTTACAAGTGCTTTGCATGCTATCTGTAACATCTTTTTTTCCCTCCCCCAGAGAACTCCTACTCCCTTTAACCCAAATAGTGAGGAACAGCCTGGTATCCCACCTAGGATCTGCAGCCTTTGAACAATCCTGGGAGAAGAAATAATAAACTATCAGTGGATGATGATGAAGGCAAGAACTGCATGACTGTGCTGGTGGTTAACTGGACCTTCTGCTCATTCTCGGCACAGCAATGACAAGATTGGGAGCCTGCTGTCACAGGAGTGACTGTGACAACACCGTCAGCAATATCCACATGAAACTACAGTGTAGGTGATACAGGGACCAATTGTTCTCAGAAGTTTGAACTGAATCTTTATGAGTTTAATGTAAACCCCAGAGGGTCTGCAAACAAATGGCAGTAGTGCAATATCACAACATACACTCTTTTCTGACTGGGATGGATGGCACTCTCCTGCTCACTAAGTTGCTATGCCAACAGATTCACCTAAGGTACTTCCACATTTCAGACTTATGGGGGAGAACAAGCTGTGGCCAATTCTGTGCATAGAATATATAGTCTAGAGGTGGTGCTTTTTTTATTTTTTGATTGTTGGGGTTTTTTTTAAATTAACTGTATAATTTTTACTTCTGGCTTCTGAGACATCTCTGTCTAAATACTATGCTAGAGGCAAGCTGAGCAAATGCAGGAAACACTATGGTGTGAAAACACAACTGCAGTCATTCCCTCTTCTGTATGGAAACTATATGACTACCTTCCAAAAATGTAAAAAGCATTAAAACAACAAAAAAAAGGTAACATGCATCTACTATGTTCGAGTCTGGCCACATTTTGTGTATCAGGACAAGATAATGGCCAGATATAAACATGCTGATCACCCGATTTTCAAATTCACAATGTTTACACTGAACTTTGCAACCCTTACGGTGAGTGGAAGGTAGATGGTTAAGAAAACAAAAGTCCCAAATGCACTCATGGTACAAAGTTCCACCAAAACACATGGAGTAAACATGAGAGACAAATTTGTCCTAATATGCTAAAATTTGTATGAATTGCCCTTGCTTAAAACAGAACTATAAGAATCTAGATGTAACGATTTTAATACAGATTAAGTATAACTTAAAGAAGTTGAAGAAACACTTCCAGGGAGGTTGGTTGTTTTAAATACACTGAAAGGATTTCCTCTACAGATCATTTACCCTATCTTAGAAAATATATTTCTTTTTCTCCAGGGAGCAAGAACTAACATTTTGCACCTGGAAACAGGTACAGAATCAGTTATACAATGAACTTAGAGAGTTGAAAATTTTCTTGCAGGGTTGTTTTTTTTTTTTCTTTTAATAAAAGCAGCTATCAATTTTTACTTCTTTCTGCTTCAGCCCTGCAATGCCAGCAGCAGCCTTCAAGCATAAATAAGCAAGCAAAGAAGGAATGCTGCCAGATACTTAGCTCCAGAACTGAGAGATGATCCAAAAAGCACAAGAAAGGGAGAATATTTGCCACCTTGCAGTCTGCCTATAGCCTTTATTCTTGGAGAACCAGGACTAGGACAGCTAAGTATGGAATATTTTCCTTATATGCCATTCTACAAATCCATGAGGAACCATGCCTTATGAGACACTGGCTTCTGTCCAGGTATCTGAAGGGCATGGGCTTGGAGTGATGGTACAAGAAGGAAACAGGGGAACCTCAGAGTGAGCTTTTGACCCATAGGCACTGGGGGAAACAGCCTCTAGGAGTCTCAATATTAAAGTGTAATAATACCAGAGAACTCCCAAAAGGTCTCTTTTGGTAGTCTCCATTTCAGTCACCTTTAATGCTTCTTCCCAGTTCTGCTGGAAAGACTGCTCCTAACCTGTAAAACTACCTGTGGTTTTTATTGGTAAGTAGCTT
Organism: Pomatostomus ruficeps; assembly: GCA_013400735.1. NCBI lineage: Eukaryota > Metazoa > Chordata > Aves > Passeriformes > Timaliidae > Pomatostomus > Pomatostomus ruficeps. The sequence goes on from VYZT01040844.1 coordinate 28,059, forward strand.
TAAGCTTCTGGCTCACTAAGCTCAGTGTCAGTAACTTTCCACAGATTTCATACTAATCTCAGACTTCTCAGGTTTCACATCCTGTCATTGCTTATCTACATCCTCCTAATGTCCTCTCTCTAATCTTTCACCTGTAATGGAGAGAGAAAAAAGCCTCTCTCTTCTCTCAGCATTTGCTGTTCAGTCTGTTACTCATTTTCCTCGAAGGCTCTGGAGTAAGTGGCTATTTACAAAATATAAGACTCCCATTCATTCAGTAACTTTTAATGTAATAATCCAAGAAGCAGCACTATATTCCATAGTATGGAATGAGCAAGGAAGCCCTTATACCTCCAACAAAGAGGGCATAGCAACTGAGTACCCTGTGGAGCAGCACTCCTCAAGACATAAGAGGAAGTACTCCAAATAGAAGTTGGCACAGCTCAGCCAAGCCAAGCATGTTGCTGATGTGGCTGAACAACATTCAAGCTGGTTTTACACTACATAACAAAGAATTTCAATTGAAGAGAAAAAAGGGTGGAATCAGTTTTAGCCCATCTCCTTCTTACCTCCAGGGCTTTTATTAAAATCTCATAGAAATGAAAAATTAAATAACTGTCTTTGGGATGCAGTGAAACAAAGTAGGCTGACTGGCAAATCTCAGACCAGCTCTGATTTACCTGTTGTGTAGCCCCTTTGATGCAGAATTCCTGGAGGAGAACAAGGCTTTAGTGCAATCTGTAACTGACTGCAGTAAAGATGACAACTTACCATTTTGCCAGTGGACAGGATCCCAATACCCAATCTCAACACAGCATTTTTCTGCAGTGTGTCAGAGCGCTCTGTGCTGTCTCAGTCCTCTTTAGCTGGCAATGAATTGGAATTGGTAAAATTAAAACTCCACTGTAATACTAAAGATCCATCTCGCCCCCTCCCCAAAAGTGCTTCATTCTCAGGGGAATAATATTAGCATTTATGGAAGTAAATGCCTCTGGGTTTTGCTAATGTGCTAATGAGCTAGAGACTTCCACCTTCAGATCATAAGCATGAATCATATTCCAATCAAAGGTAAAAATACTGTTTCTAGCAGGAATTTGATATTGAATTCTAGTTCCAGCCCCTCCATCACAATTTCATCTTTATGCTTGCTGTGCAGCTTTATTTTCCAAGTCACACAGGGCTTTGATTTCAGCATAGCCTTCTACAAAAGACCACCATACACAGCAAGATTCCAAATCATTTTAATACAGATCTTCAAGATATACAGAACAGATTATCAAAATCTAAAAAAAAGGAAAAATAAAAAGTTTTTTTAAAAAAAGTTAACTCTACAAACTCATATTTACAGAAGTGTCCAAAATGCTGAAGTTTTTCAGCAAAGAGCTACAGAAAGCAAAATCTGTAAAAGCATCCGCTGCTTTAGATCCCTTTCACACTATATATAGAGTCCACTGGGGCCACATTATATTATTTAAACTATGCAGTTTTACTTACACACAGCAAACAGTTATAACTGAGATACATTTTTAGAAATAAGCAATACAAAATATGAAAAAATTACTTTGAGAAAAAAATAACAGGGAGCAGGGTTTTGCATTCTAGTTTTTGCAAACTCCCACAATGCTTGTGACCCTTTTTCCTGCTAATTTAAAATCACGATGTGATGCCCTTATGGTTGCTCCTTGTCAAGCAGAGGTTCCTCTCTTCCACAGGAGGGAGCTTTCCTCTTGCAAAGATGACACTTTCTGGCAGTTCTCAATTTGGAAACATGTAGGAGCTCTAAACATGCTGGAGTGCCCCACGCTTGACAGCTTCCACCCAGGATTACCAAAGAAGATTCAGAAAATGAAGGGGGGAAAAAAAGGCCTAGAAAATGAAAGATCAAGCATTTATAAGCTAAACCCTCCTCAGACCCTTGTTTATGTCACACTATTACTATCCCCTCATGCAATTACCTATATAGTGGAAAAACCCGAGCACATTAAGTCTAACACCATTTATGTCCAGACATATCTGATGTATATAAATGTCACTTATGTGACTAAAGACATCAGCTATCCAGATAGTAGAAGAGGAACAATAAATCACAATAATACGAAGAACTTAACATCTGGCCTAACAACTGAAAATAATATCTGAATACTTGATATCTTAAATAACACAAAAAGAAGCAATCCTCTCTTTGGTCAACTACTTATTAAGCCAGTAAGGGACAGTCAGCTTTTACCAGGGTCAACCTTAATGGCTGCTTTTTCCAGAAAAACAGCTCACCTCCATCATCCAAGATTCTGTGCCATACTTGACCTACAGCTCTGAGCTGCAATTTACATCAAGGTATCATCTCGTTTCCCATCTGCTACTTCCACTACTGTTTCATTAGCAAAAAAATCACAAAATGAAGAGATGAGAGTGCTGCTTAAACTGTCCTCTTCTCACAGTTTTAAAGAGAGGATTTCATATTCCCTGCTGTCTAAGTTTAGTCCAATGGGTATATCCTCCTCCTGATGTGTATGACTAACTTCTGTCAGTGACAGTGGGAATAACACATGCTCACAAAAGGGACAGGGAGTCCTTGAGGCCTGTTGTAGTAGTGACTTCAAAGTATCAGGGTAAACATATTTTGCATGTGATAAGTAATAAGCCTGGACATCATTTTCTCTGTTGAAGAGTATATTATGGGTTTGCACACTCTAGAGATACCCTACTCACCCTGTTTCCAGGTTTGTAGGAACTTCAAGAAACAGTTCTGCCATGAATAAGCAATTGCTATATATATACAGATCTATAAACACAGATCTAATCCCAGATCAAAGCCCTGTGGAGCAAAATAGGGTAGAAAGTATTAGACAAAATACAACTTCTGCTTCAAAGGTCTTACATGCTGCTCAGAACCCTTTCCTTCTATTAAAATCGTAAGTGAAAAAAATATTACAAATCTTCCTTGCCTTCAATGCTTGCTACTATTTCAAAGCCAGCTATGGTATAATCATGCAGGCTGTGTTTTGGGTTACACAAAATCAACACCTAGAAAAGATAAATTCAGCTGCAAGCTGTGGTCAGCTTCACAGAAAGATAAATGTCAAGGCAGAAGAGCCAGCTCTGATTGATAACTTTGCAGTGTTAAATTTTCATTAATCAAAGCCTTATCTAAAATATCTGCAACCTACAGACTGCATCAGATCACACTTTATGCTCAGGGTAATTTTTCAGAAGAAAACTATTCCTATTCCCAAGTAATTAACCCTGCAAAATTATCACGCTATATTGTAAATGTAAATTTAAAAAAAAAAATCACAATGAAACAATACAGGCCAGATAGCATAGTTTGAAAAAAGACTGCAAGGCAACCAGAATCTTGTTTGTTTAACATTAATAAGTCCCAGAGGGAAAAGGGACAGCTGTGTAAAGGCACCATAGTTGTCCCTTTTTTTCATCATAATTACATATGTTGCTGATGTTTCATACAATGAAATGTCCGAAGAGTCTTTTCAAAGTACAGTATGAATACGGATAAAGTTTGGACATAGAAAGGAGATTAAAAAGCACCCTCGGTGATACATTTTGAAAGGTAGCCAGGATCATCTTGGAAAATCTCCTTAGATCAAGTAAAAATCTTTACTGAGGAACATTGTGTATCAGCACTCACTTGACTTATGGGGAGTGCAGGGACTCAAAGTGAACTTGACATCAAGTTTCCCAGTAGGACTTGTAGCTTAAAATGACAGCATGTCAATAACTACATTCATTCTATGACTTCTGTTCTCTTTCTGTAAGTAGGGGTTTTGGTTGTTTTTTGGGGGGTTTTTTTGCTACATTTGAAAAGAAATGATGGAGTTTTTAAAGATTCTGAAAACAATCACTGTCTTGCAACTTGAAATTGCAACTAAGAAACACAAAATGCTGGCGTCGATTTTAGTCTAAGATAAAAAGGCAAATAACAGAGTATAAGGTAAGTAATTAGTACTCAAGTCTGGGGAACAAGAATTACTTGGTTTTACTTCAGTTCCAATATTCAGTCTTATAAACTGATCCACAATGTTTTAACCAAAGCCAGATACCTAGATATATAGTTTGAATTTCAGAGTTGCTAAGCATCTACCTGCTTTACTTGACTTGAAAGAAGAACATTTTAAGATGTAAGAAATGGAAAAATCTTGGAGCATTCTGAAAAAGGAAAATTGTCTCTTGTTATTTAAAGCATTACCTCATATTAAAGATCCTTCAAAAATTACTTTTCAAATAAAGACTGGAAGAGCACATGCCAACTAAAATCTTAATCAAAAAACTTTTTCATTTTCAAGGATATCGAACAAAAATTAAATAGATACATACAAAGAGTTAACTGGAATTTTGGGCAGTTAATTTGATCTAGAAGGCAGAAAATTTGTGACGAAATTTTTCTGCAAAAACCTCTGTTGATCTAAAGAGCTCAGTAAGTAATATTTCATAACTAAGACTATATGTAACTAAGTAATATTATAAACTACTTAGCTCTCTATCATACCTGTAAAATTACTATGGCTCATAGACATAAGTGATAAACATCAAGTATGATTTTTTTAATTCAAAGTATTACTTTATAACAAGACGAAGGGTTAAAATAATCATTTGCCTCTCCAAGGTTTTATTGGTGTCAATTCTTTCTTATTTCAAATTAGTGAAAATAAACTGTAGGGTACAATCCTTCCTAAGCTACATATCTACTTAACCTTGAACATTAACGAGTCCCAGATCTTTTATCCCAGTATGGTTCCTTTTTGTGCTACTCTTGCATAGGAGGCATACCAGGATTTTGACTGGAGAGTTGAATCACAATCTCCAGAGGGCAAGACTGCCTGGCAAAACAAATACAAGAAGCAAGCACAGAAAAACAGAACAGTTATGAGGACTCTTCTGCTTCAGTTAGATTTCTGTTTGAAGATGAAAACCTGAACTTGGGCAGCTACAGCTCCTCCAGCTCAGAAGCAAAGTTAACACATTATTTTGGAAGCTCACTTTCATGGAATATGAAATACTCATATGATCCCTGGATATTATTGTAACATATATTCAGCTTTACCAAAGTCATTCAATCATTTTTAAAGTTTTTAAAGCCAAAATTACTTTTTTTAAGGTATTTGGCCTGTCTGGTGAAAGAGAGTTGCAACAGTCTATATGATGCACTGCTGTTTCTGAGTAATTTGTATCTGTGAAATAGCAATGGACACAAATGTGTTCTTATTTTCAATACTTTGAGTACAACAAATAAGAGAAGGAGACTGCTGAAGTGCCTGCAACTTGGGAATTTGTAAGTAAAGTTAAGCCTGGAAAAAGGGAGTGTGTATGGGAAGGTGTTTTAAGATTTGTTTTTTATTTCTCCTCATCCTACTCTGATTTAATTGCTAATAAGTTAAATTGGTTTCCCCAAGTTGAGTCTTTTTGCTTGTGGCAGTAACTGGTGAATGATCTCTTTCTGCCTTTATCTCAACCCATGAGCCTTTGGTTATATTTTTCTCTCCCCTGTCCAGCTGAGGAGGGCTGTAATAGAGCTTTGGTGGGCACATGGTGTTCAGCCAGGGCAAATCCACCACAATAAGAACGGGAATTATTTCAAATTACTTTTAATCATGTCTATAAACAGAAACAATACTAAAACAAAAATAGGTCAGCAAAAATTGACAGTAGAAAAAAGGATCGACTCCAGGTGTGAGAAAAACATTTTAGATCCCACCCAGGTTCACTGAGACTTGAAAGCACACAACCCATACTGAGTCAGGCCAAAACTCAATTACATCTTCAGTTCTACTAGTATTCTGGGAACTTTTGCACATAGATTTGCAACACCCCACAAAGCTAGTATGATCATACCCCCAAATACCAGTTTCTAAATCAACTTTTCAGAAAAGGAAAAAAAAAAAATATGTTCGTAGCACCAGAAATAAAGACATTTGGTTTCCTGCACACTAATATTCTGTATTTGATTGACTGGTCTTTAAAAAGTTGAGAATTCCAGCTGAAGCTTTTATACAAGTGTGACAATAAGGTGTTGGTCCCTGTCTTGGTTTTAATGACAGGCATCTGCTAAGGAAGGCAGGAGCCTCCCTTGGAATGGAAAATGTAACCCCCTTCTCGCTGAATTATTATAATTTTGAAATTAAGAGGCTTTCAGACAAAGATATTAGAAAGGGAATAACGCTTCTTTACTAGTATGTATAACAAGGCAGACAACAACAACAGTGGCAGCAACAACAAACACAACCAGCAACCCAATGAACAGTCTCGTCCCGCTCCTTTGGCACTTTTCCCTTCAGTGCAGTGACAGTCACAGCCGGCAGGGGCGCTGGGGGCTCCCGGCCGGGCAGGGTGGGTGCGATGACTCCCCCTTGGCCTCAGGGGGAGCTGAGGTGCGGATCCAGCCACCCTTCCCCACGGGACAATGGCGGATGCAGCCGGCAGGAAGGGATGGAGAAGGGGCTTCCCCCATGAGTCCCCAGGGCAGCTGGTCCCAGCATCCCTCTGGACAGCAAAAAGAGCTGTAGCAGGAAACCTCGGAAGCAGCAAACAGGAACAGCAGGGATGACCAAATTCGCGGAGTGGTAGATGAGATATATTAGAACCTTCGCAGCTGTAGCTGGAAACGGCATGAGGTCCTGGCAGGCACTGAGTGAGAGAGGGCTACAGCGTAGCAAAAACCCCGGGCAGAAGCGGAGGTGCAGCGGGGTCTGGGCAGGGCAGCCTGGCTCCCTGGGAGGGGTAAAAGGGCTCCGGGATCATGTGGTTTTCCCCTGAGGCACCCCAGCAGATGGTGAAGGGTCTTTTGTTTGGTGAAGTAGGGTGTTAATAAGGGCCCAGAGCATTGGCTGCTCTTATAAGCAGAGCTCCAACTCACGGGAGAAGCAAGCAGCAGGAGGCAAAAGCCTGCAGTGGTGGTGAATTTTCCACGGAGTGACTGCAGGCTGTCTCCCCCTCCGAATGCCAAGAGCAAAAGGGCTAGCAGTTCCCCCAGCCCCTTTTTCCGAACCCAGTTCTTGTGGTACCTCTGCCCCTCCGAGAGAAAACCTTAAATAAGGGAGTAGCCAGCTGCACCCCTCCCGGGACATGTTGTCTCTCTTAAGTAGCAATACTTATTGTTTCCTAGCAACCTATGGGACAAAATTCCTATGGGAGGTGGGGGGGGGAAACAAAAGGAAAGATCCTAACCCCCAACAGTCCTCTATGGATTTTTGGTGTTTAACAAAAGATATAAACCTCTTTCCTCATGTAAGGATAATACAAAATCCTTCTCTGCTCTGTGGTACGTTTTCACACAGGAAACTTAGTATTTTGGAGAATTTTGCTTGTCAAATGCAGCTGATCATCACTGCATACACCTCGTTACTTAAAGCTAGCTAAAAAAGGCTTGTCAAAATGTCAGTGGCAGTAATAATCCTTTCCCAGCCATGGTTTTTGGGTTTTAGGGTTTTTTAAGCTCAAAGAGTTACTGGCATTCACATCAGCAAAAAAGCATCTATCTACGAGATTTAAAACAAAAAAGAGGGATGTGGGTGTGGGTGTATAATCCAGAACAGTTAAATCACAATGAAAGCTCCATTGCATCTCATTTGTAGTATATTTTAACCCTCATCTGGGATGACTACATTTAGCCTTTGTAGCCATTCCCTGGAAAAGTAACAGGACCTCAAGAATTCCAACAGCATTCTTTGCGTAAGCAGTGCCAGAAATTTAATGTGCATGGGGTTTTTAGGAGGCTCCTCACTCTGGCTAATAGATTAAAACCTTGCACCATTCCAACACCACATATGGAGAGCTGCAGACTCCCATTTTCTTACATCTGTGTTCTTTTTTAAACAGTACTCAGAACACGCACAAGTGGTTTTTATTAGAGCTGCAGTCAAGGACACATCAGCTATAATGAAACAGTAAAATTTAAATGCTGCCAAAAATATTCTGCTTTGGTCTACAGTCAATTTGAGCTTCTTCTCAACATCTACTTGCCCTCCAATCCCATAGAGAGCTGCTCCTCAAATAGTCTTAAAGTTTATTTTGCTTTTACTGCAACTCTTCACTATGCAGCTGCGCAGTAGTAAACATGACCTTAACATTGAGTGGAAGTTTGGCAACAACTTGATTGCAAATGTAATCTACAACAGCCATGGAAGGTAGCCAAGCCAAAAGCAGAGTTACAGCTCTTAAAAACTCAGACTATAAATGGCTATACAAGATCACACTTCACACTCCAGTTTACAAGCGTGATTAACTGCTGTGCTGTGCTACACCTGCAAATCATTTCTCTGTTTGCAAATACTGCAGAATTAATGCCGATGCCCCGGTATCTGATTGTCTTCATATCAGGTAACAGTAAATGAAGTGTAATAAATCAGTATTGTTTGAAACATGCATTGTTAAACAAGTGTGCCTGTCTCTGTGGGATCAGGACCTTGGATGGTGATGATCTAAAGTGCACTGGAAAATATAATGGCACTGTAATTTTAAAGGCTCAGAATGATGGCCTGGTTAATGTAGCAGATAAAAAGTAAAAGCTTTCATCAAGTTTTTACGATAAATGTTTTAAAGTCTTTCCGAGTTTTAAAGTCTGAGTTTCTAAAGCTTTGTAGTTATAAAACACGTACTATTGCCATGTTTTATAAGACAGAGGGAGCATCTGAAACATGAATACATCTGAGATTTACTTACAAACAGGCTACAGAAATAGCTAATACTACCCTTGCTGCTGTCAAAATCAAAAGTGAAGTAAAAAGATGGGGTTTCTCTGACAGCAGTTGTCTAGGTACAGACAAAAAGAAGATGAAAATAAAGAGATGCAGTAAGTTAATTGTAACAATCCCTGAACTGAACATTCCGATAAAATTCTGTGTCTAGTTGTCAGAGGGCAGAATCTGGGAAGAGACATCAAAGTCAGTCCTGATAGCATCTTCCTTTCTGAAAACAGCACCAAGTAGATGCTTGGCTCAGGGATATACTTCTGAAGTCACAAAAAGCACTTCAAAATTACTATCGGTTAGATAATTTCTTCACTTAAACTGGCCTAACTTCCAACCCAACAATTTTTCAACAATTTCAGCTACACTATAGTCAGGCCCTAAACAAGTGGCTTCCACAGCAGCTTTGTAATTAGCTTAATTTGTAGCTGTCTGTCCTCACACTTATCACAACCACACGTTCCTGACTCTCCCCAGTGCTTTACTAGTGGCCATACAATCACATGCTTGAGCAGGTCAGAAGGATGATTTGGTGCACACTAATTTTCAGGGAGGTTAATTTTCAGACACATTAACTCCCAGGTTTCTGCCACGCTTGCAGCCCCAGGAATACAAATAGTGGCACAAGGTCAAAAAGGTGTAGCAGGGATTAGCTGTGCCTTAACAAAATGTGAAACTGCATTTTCATACAGAAGTTCAGGCCTTGGCTCACTACAGCATTTGCAACCCTGCTCAGCAAAGCACACTGACTTGAGGCCTCAGTTACTATGGTGATAAGCATGGAATAAATGTTTATATATAATTAGTTAAATTATCCCTTCAAGAAAGCAGTCGTCCTTCTCATAGGCAGCTACTCGTAATTTTTTAATTTAATAGATGTAAAAAAATTAAAAGTTTAAAGCTTAAGAATCACTATTTTTCATCCACAAGTTAATGATAATTTAAATCTATAGCAAGAATTTAAAAAAAATAGTCAATGAGGAATGGCATCTTTTCTGAAAACTACACTGTAAATGCCCTAGAAAATAATCTAGTGCTTGGTTTTAAACATTTTAGAGTTTTGCATAAGAAAAACAGGAATGATTAATAAAACTATCTTCTTGTTTAACAAAACCCAAGAAATACTTACTGAATGAAAAAGTAATGTATGAGTCCTTTTCTTTTGTGCAATCACTAAATTAAGTCAATCTTACTTGTAAAATATAAGCAGCGTTTTCTAACTCTAAGCTTACAGCAAAAGCAATATGCTGATACAAACGAGTTAATTTAGTAAAAATGCTTAGTCCATAAACTCACGAGTAGCTTACTTCCTTTTTCAAAAGACTATGAATCAGCAATTATTGTAGAACCATCTGCCACCAAGATGAATATTCTGCTCAGGGTTTTGGGGAACTTTTTGCCACAATATTTACATGTAACTTGGGCTTTTTTTTTTAATTAAGAAAATCCAATCCTAAAATGCGAGCACTAATCATATTAGGATATAAAATGGTCTTAAATTAAAGGAATATTAAGTTCAGAGTTGACAAGGTGATTTCCTAGGATCAATAACTATGAAAACTAACAACAAAACTTAACCAAGCTCTGAATTCTTCTCTGAAGAAAAGTAAGTAATTGACAAAAGGCAGCAGAAATATTGCCAGCTGATGAGCTGCCTCTTTCTTCCCACTATGATGCCATCTGTTGCCAGCTCTTGCCTATCCACATGCACTACCCTCCTCTGTCAGCCTGACCCAGATCCAGCCCTGGTCTCAAGCGTGATAATGAAATCAAGATTTACCCAGCCAATGCGTATCAATGACTGACTGGTAGTTGGAGATGGTGCTTTGGTGAAAGTGGGCAAGTAAAGAGGCTTCAGTCCCAGTCACCCAATACAGGTCTTTTCTTTGACTGAAATTTTTATTCATTCTCCAGTCTGCCAGCATAACTACATGTGTATTCTCTCCCCAGCCCAGCTGCTTGATAAATTAACTTTAGAAAAACTTCAGCTACATAAAGTGTTTAAACTATGAGGGATAATATTTTAAGAACTGAGTTAGGAAGCAGACACATGCAGGTTCACACAAGCAGATCATATGTGGGAAACTTCCAGTAAGAAGGGCAAAACCAATGGTATATTCCCTTTTCCTGCAGCATGGCAGGAGCCAATGCACACGCCTGCTATCTACCCACACACTATAACCTACTGGTAAAGAATAGTGAGTTCCTAACCCTAATAAACTCATAGAATAACATTTAGTTAGCCTTTACATGTAGGCTGTAAGTTCCTCCAAGGCAAAGAGCTTCTTCAGTGCCCTGCACTTGTTGACACACAAGATATAAAGGGAAGATGTACAGCTGATCATGAAGAAGCAGAGCATAATTTTGACTTGCTCTAAGAATAGGCCAAATGCCTTCCTCCAGTTTGCATGCAAATTTATTGCTGAAGACAATGCAGGTATTTGAGGGAAGAAACTTGGCTTAGAATCTGATTATCTCTTCAGAAACCATCCAAATTTAAAAATACCTTCTCAAACACCAAGGTTTACAGCTTTAGCATCTTCTCTCAAGGGAGTTTTAAGTGGTAAACAGTTACATGTTTATATAAGTTATCTTTGTTTTAATTGAGTATTTAGCTGCAGGAAGCAGTGTGTTATTGCAAAAGACAGTAACTAGATAATTAAGTCAAATGAAATGTCCTTTAATCATTAAAAACCACGTGTTACTATTAATTCACAAAACATTAATTTACATCTACATGATAATCCATAGCAAGGGACCAGACATCCCCAACATAGACACTAGAGCTATTGGTTGTGCTGAGAGCCAGGTAAGTTGACTATTCTGCAGTAAAGCAATTTCAAAGAGGTTTTTTTTATCAATACCTTTAATATTTTGAGTTGTTTCCAACTTTATGGTACACAGTCTTAAAGATCCTGTTTTCATTTAAGCATGGAACAGTAAAGACAGTGAAGAGTTTAGTTGAATACCTTTACTGGAATCAGTCAATTTAGGCTGTAGCACCAAATAAAAAAAAAGAAGAAAAAAAAAAAAGGCAGCTTTTAAGATTTGTCTTGCTTTTAATACTTGAAATTTCATTAGTGAGCTGGTCTTTTTATCTCTTCTATGCAGATACAAAAGTTTATCTAACACTGATGACACTATATTTTGAAACTTTTATAAGTCAATAAGAATCCTTTTGTTCTTTTCATTTTTCTATGACAAAAAAAGTATTTAGGCTGGACATGTCAAGCAAGGTTCAGCTTACCATATTTTAATATCATGTGCTTTTCAGTAAGTTAAATATGGATTATACTATGTGAATAACAATGCACATATAAATACACTATGCATTTTATAAGAATTTCTGAATCCTCCGCCTACTGCCTTTCAAAGAGGACATTTCAAAAGAGGGCCTAAAGGCTACATGTCCACCTGAGATATCTACTGTGTAAGGTCACATAGAAAATGAATGACAAATCTGGTGTTAAAAATCCTCTATTTCAGCTCAGTGGTGTAAACTGAGTATTAGCAGAGGTGCTCCCAAAATGACATCCAGAAAAGCATGTGCACTAGAACACTCGTCTTAGACATCAAGATTATCACTTATCGACCTCACTGATGCTTAAGTGATGGATTTGTTCATAGTTTTAGCAAAAAATCACTGTGGTCCTGATCAAGATGTGGCATCCCAACCTCTACAAGAAACTTAATACTCATGTGCTTAGTGATCCCATAAACCAGAAGAGAAATAACAGGGTGCAAGCTAAACCTTGTGCAGATAACTCACAAGGTCTTCATCACAACAGCACCAGGCCAGAGCACTTTACTACAGTTGAGGACACATTTGACCAAGGTGTGATTCCTGAACAGGACCACACATCACCTGGGGACAATTAAGGATGCTGCAGAGCCTATCCATTAGCGCTAAGGGAGTGTGCAAGAGGGGCTGTCCATAGCAATAGCTTTTCACCGGTCTGCTCGGGGATGCAGCATGCTTCCAGCACAGCCTCAATACTTAGTGACACTAGACAATCCCTGGGAGACTGGTTTTATATCTTAACTGGAAGTTATCTGCAGAGTTACCCCAGTCCAAACTCTCTCAAAATAGAAGTATACCAAAACTGTCATGAGATATGCAGGAGAAGACTCAAAGCTGGCTACTCATGAATGTAGATCTTGAGCAAATACTTAAACTGGCTACTATGATGCCAAGAACTGAGTACTTTAAGCTTTCATCATGTTCTACAACATAAATCCACACATGTATGTATTCAGTCAGAATGAACACCCACATGTTCAGAACAAGATAAACAACCATCATCACTAACAAATTAACCATTTGAGCAGTAAAATGTTCTGTATGTTACTAAAATAGCAATAAACTACAGGATTTACTCTGTGAGGCTAGTTCTTCCTTAATGATTATACAAACTAGATACAGAATTGAACACTGTAAAAACAAGATATACTCTTAAAAGGGGAGTCCTGACTGCTGAGGGATGTTTTTTATCTTAACACCACAAACTTACTGGCTTTATACATTCTCTACTCTTTTTAGCACCTTCAGGAACCTTGATCATGTAGCAAGATTTCCTCTTTAAAAAGTCCATTTGCAGGGTCACTCAGACTCTGCAGGAACCGGGAAGCTCTGAAAGCAACCTAGCTCATATCTGGGGAAGTTTTTGTTTTGTTTTTAAAACACTGCTTACTCCACACAGGTATTTTAAAGGCTCTTATCTCCCAGGATTTACAAGACGTTTAGGCTATATCCAAAGGCTTTTGAGTGTTGAAAACCAGGTTATACTGAAAGTTATTTCCCTGGAGAATTAATCTAAAATATGCTTGATTTATTGCACTCAGAACAGCTGTGCTTAAAAAAAAAGTTAACAGCCTACACAAGAAGGGCTGCGGGTTGTTCAACATGAAAGGCAGATCTCCATTTACATGTGTGAGAAAAAGTGGAATCCTCCATACACACCAGACAAATTCTCTTACTGTACCAGATGTGGGCACATCTGGTGTGCTACCAATATAGACTGACCTGGTCAGGAGAGGGAGATTGGGGTTCACTATCCAGAGAATTACAGACTCCTCCTTCACTCTAACAGCATCCCTTCTCTCTTCCCTGACCTTAAACTAAATCCAGTGCTAACTGCTACTGCATTTGATCAGCATAAGACTGGGTATGTATTCCCTGGTATTGAGGCATTAATTAGTCCATTCCATCTCAGAGTACGATTACAGGATGCAGACACAGGGAATGAAAGCTTTCAGCTACTTGCTCCTGAGGTCTTGGTTTAAGTACTGCTAGAGCTGGAGAGGCCATATCCAGCAGGACAAGAGACTATTGATAACCTTTGTTTATTCTTTGCTACGGATGTCAGAATTGGGAAGCAGCACCTTGCCTCACCATGCCATGAGGGTGTAGCTCAGAATGGTTTCTATTTGCAAGAGGGACATAACATAAACATTTCCCAGACACATCCTACACTTTTAGCTCTGGGAAGGTAGCAAAATACTCCTGTGAGCACAAGTCAGCCAGAAAACTACAAATTATGTTGACCAAAAAGCCACTACAGTGTTGTTTCTTCTAGTCCAAAATTGGTGTGAGCTATAACAGGAAAAAGACACTGACTGCAACTCCACTGAGAAGGTTTGTCAAAAAGGCAGTAGTGCTTCATCCACGGGCTGCACTTACCCTGGGAATACTGGGTCCCAGTGGGTCCAGCAGAATTGGATACACCTCAGTAAATCTTTGCCAGTTTTAACCCATGCAGTCACAGCATTAGTAACATGCTTATTACAACATTGCACAAGTTTCCATATTTTTTTAATACCAAGATTTACATGCAGTCCAAAGCTATCATGGCATTGTGAGGTGCAAGTGTGTACCTTACTTCCCTGGACATTAACTCTCCCCTGCAAATTTACCAGCTGTTCCTAAACCTGCAGAAGGGGTCATATGACAACTTAACTGAATGTAAAAAGACAAAACTGAAGCTCTTAACCAGATAACACAATTTTTCTCAACACAGTCTCATCTCATTAGTACTATCCTGATAATTAATAATCTGTACTAATTTTTTTCTGATACTGTTCTCTTAAGTCTCTCTTTGGTTATTTACGCATAAACACATGATCCAAAGTCATAGAATGTTCTGTTGCATTCCCTACCAGCTGAAAAGCATTAGAATCATTACTGGTCTTATTGTTCCTGCCACAGACAAGGCTTACAGAAGTGGGTTTTTTGAAACTAGATTTCATATTGAGGACAGCTGGAGTATCTCTTGTTTTAAAATATATGCTGCATAAACCAGGGACAGTACATTTGGGGATATTATCATCCAGTGGAAAATTGTTTGGGCTTCAGCACAATTCCAGTGGTGGTGCTTTACTGTACAAAATCTGAAATTGTTTTCAGTGTGCAAGGCAGGCTGCAAAATAAAATGCACAATTTTCAGAGAGCGGTATTCTTCCCTATTGACAGAAGAAAGAAAAATAGTACTGTATGACTAAGACACCCAAAATTTCCTGGTATTTACTTAGGAATCTCACTGTCATTATGCATACATTCTGTCTGCAGGGAGACGGAATCGGAGGAATTTTGATAGGAAAATAAGAGAAAATGTCTTTATTCTGAAATCTCCTCTGGAAACATTGCAGGTCCTTTCAGAAAAGGAAAATTTCTGGTTTTTTCTTGTGGGAGAGTTCAGAAACAGCATGATAGATCAGAAGCTGATATTAAATCTACTCAAGTTATAAATCAATTCCACACCAGAAACTTGATGGTACTTTGCCAAATAAGCAGGAGGCAGAAGCACCATGATTTAACACTCTACCAGGGTAACAAGCTGCATGCCATCCCTGGCAAGCGCCCCTTTTAATTAGACAGTCTTCTGCAACATGAAGGCCCAAAGACTTAAATCACTCAAAATCTTCAGATTAACAGAGATTAACAGCAAGTCCAGCCAATTTTTAATTCCTGTAATAGATTCTTTAACATTAGTGCAAAGCAAGAGCTGCCATCAGCTTTAGTGACACATACACACTACAAAAAAGTTGCAGTCCGTGACCTGCTCTTTATCTAAGGAGGAAGAGGATGCCAGGGAGCTAAACCTATTTATGATTTCTTGGGTAATCATACTATGCTACAAGTGCAAAGACCAAGCATAAAACCTAGGAAGTCTAAAGTTGGGATTCAGGACCTAAACCTGTTTTATGTGTACAAAACATAGAACCCCCATCCAGCAGCTTGAGCATAATTTCACTTTCTACTGAAACTTCCACACACCACTAAAGAGCTGAGGTGATTTTCTAGTCCTGTGCAGCAGGTGCAAAATACCTGAATGTACCATGGTAAGAAAAAGGTGGTATCCAATGTTCATCCAAACACTGACAGACGGGCATCGCTGATAGACCAGGTGCTTTGCACCTTGAAAGAGGTTCCCTGGGAAAGAAAAAAATCCCATCCAGTGGCAAACATATCTTGTTGGCATATGGGGTTATACTCCCTCACTGACAAACACACAGTCCCCAATCTGCACTCCCAAGAGTCCCTGCATAAAACAGCAGCACTGAGGAGAGAATTCCACACGCAAGTAACTCCCTCAGTGTGGTCTCATTGCCTCAGTTCTCAACATTTATATTAATAAATGTGATCATGCTGCATCATGTTTTCCTTGAAAGCTCTAACACGCTACTGAATTTTTCATACTGTGGACTGCACTGTAAATGAAAACAGATTACATGAGCATAGAGATCATGGCAGTAAAAGCTGTAGAAAAATGCACAGCTAAACTGGATGCAATTTAACATATCACACCACAGACAGCATTTGTTAATGCAATTATTTTTCTCCTCCATGACAACAAAAAGAGGTTAATAGACATAGAACCTTGCACTAATTAACTCCCCACAACACATACTGATATGCTAAAAGATACTCCACAGGACACCATATGTTCTGGTTAGTTTTGAAACAGTCAGGTTACTAACTGGTGTTCAAAATTTGTCCCCAATTCAAAGTGTTAGAGGATCAGCAACCAAGCAATTCCCTACTTTTCTCTCTGCTACAAGAAAGACAATGAACAAATAAAGGCCTTTTGGCATAGTTTCAGTTCCGATTGTTGTTTTGTTGTTAAATCATTGGTCTAGTTTGTTGCCTGAGTCATCACCTTCAGAATTTGCACTGGCCCAAACCTGAACCAGTCAGCCAATACATGACCAGTGATAAAACAGTAATTCAAGAGATTATTTCTATACCATTAGAGTTACATATATTAATAGCTTATTAACAACCCGTGCAGGCCAGTCTCTACAGGCTTAATCAGTTACTGGAGGAAGGTAAGAACTTCACAAGTCAGACTGATACATGTATATCTCTAGCACAATTAAGCAAAATAAATAAGCCTTTGCAAAGGTGGTAAAAAAGCACATCAGTGTAAAAAAAAATCAAACACTGTACTCCAGCACTTGCCTCCAGTTGTTGCTAGGTCTTTGAGCAGTCAGCCCATAACAGCTCCCCAGAACAAATGTCTTCAGAAAAAAAGCAGCCAATTATACCAACACAGCTATAGCTGTATGCCATCAGGAAGTCTTAAAAACTGCTGGGCAAAAAAGATCACTACATGAAAGTATTACGCTAACAGCAGAGTCTCAAGAAAAATGCAACATTTTAGTCTCAATCTTTCTTGCAAATAGTTTCCATATTGTTCTGCAGAGAGCTATTTGGTAACATGATTATTACAGGCACAGGGACAAAGACAGAGAAAGCATTTTTATCCCCAGTTTATCCTAGCCAGGACTGGCAGTAAGTTTAGGAAATCAGAAGGCCACTCTTCATAATGCAGTCAAGAAAAAACCACGAAGTTTCTTGCAATGATTTTCTTTGTGGCTTCAATGTGTGCTGTTAATGACCAACAAGAGCTGAAAAGAAATAATCCTTCAATCAGGTCATCTAATTCACAGCACCTTGGGCAGCAAGATGCACAGATCAGAAGCATTTACAAACACTGTTTCAGTAAAT
Organism: Pomatostomus ruficeps; assembly: GCA_013400735.1. Lineage (NCBI taxonomy): Eukaryota > Metazoa > Chordata > Aves > Passeriformes > Timaliidae > Pomatostomus > Pomatostomus ruficeps. The sequence goes on from VYZT01040844.1 coordinate 45,744, forward strand.
GAACATATGCAAGAGACAACTGTACATCTGCACCTGTTCTAGCAATTTGAAATCCAGCATCCCACAGTGAAACAAAATAAACCAAAGGGTAACTAAAACTCAACCTATTACCTACAGCTTCACAAGGCTTCTGTGGCCCATAGCATTATTCTGGTCTTTCATTAGATCAGTTTTTTCAGCTATGCCCTACTGGATCTGAAAAGTATCATCTCCCTTTCTTCCCAAGTCTTGGCAATTTATACATGCTCTCACAAATATGCAAGAAAATAAGGACAGATTCCCTTTGATTTCTTTCAACTGAAAAGACAGATGTAGGAGTAAGAAAGATACAATGAGAGGCACATTATCTTTCCAACCATTTGTCAGTTCTAGTCAGTATTGTATCTTTAGATTTGCTTATTATTCTTTTTTTACAATTGAAACAAGATGAATCAATATGATTTTACAGATATTAGGAGTTCAGGACCTGCACTAATAGGGCAATGCAAACATGCTGAGAAAGTACAGTTTTCATTTCTATCTGAAAAGGCTTCCTCTTTTGCTGAAAAAGCACAGCCTCCCTTGCCCACTGTAACTGAATGCACATTCTCTCAAAGCCAGTTCATAAAAGGTTGCTTTCCTTTCTTCCTTTTACAGAATTACAGAAGAGTAAGAGTTTATTGGTTTTTATAAAACACTATTGGAGCATATATGAACACACATACATGCTTAAAAATAGTGTATTTTCAAGCATTATTGCACTGTCCCAAGAGTTTACCTGCCTTGCTGGGAAAAGCTGCTTACAGCCTGCTAAGGGTCAGGACAGAAGATTATTTAATTAGGTGGCAGCCCTAACCCTGGGTTAACAGAGAGGGGAATGCTTCATACAAATTGCATCCAGCAAGGTTTGTGAGTCAGGAATATGAAGACTAGCACAAGGCAAGACAAAGAAGGATATGCTCAGGACATCAAAGACACATGCTACATCAAAAAACCCTCAAAACTTTGAGACAGTTAAGGAATCACAAATAGCACTTTCAAAGAATCATGCTATGAAATGAGCTAGAGCCCAGACACATAAGCAGGAGCACAGAAACTGTTTTCCAGGCATTAAGTCAAGCCCTATGCAAGCCTCATCATAATGGTTAATAACACTGGAGGTCCCAAACAGGTACAGCGTTTACACATTCATCTGTAGCTTAATCAGTTTCCATTTACATGGAGACACAGATGTTTTTTACAGTGAGGTAAAACCCTGGAGTAGGCGGCCCAGAGGGGTGGTGGAGGGCCCATTCCTGGGAATATTCAAGGTCAGATTGGACTGGGCCCTGAACAGCCTGGTCTGGTTGAAGATGTCCCTGCATATGGTGGACACAGGTGGCCCCACAGCTGGACTAGGTGGCCCTTAAAGGTCCCTTCCAAGCCAAATGATTCCATGATGTTATGATCCTAGTTTGAATGGTTGCAATTATGCTGCAGATGAGCTTTACTAACAACAGAAAATGACAAAGCATTGTCTGAAACTTACTCTAAAAAAAAAAAAAACACATATCAGTATTTACAAAAATATTAGTCAGAAAGACAGATAACATAATGTAAAGTTTTAAATGCAAGTCATGGTTTCCTAAAGACTCTTAACTACACGCTAACAAATGCCATCTTTCATTTTTAACTTCTTTTAGAAGTTAGATATAAAAGAAAAGCAATTTGGACACATTCAAACAAAAGAAAAGGGAATTAAAACTGCACTAGTTCTTTGTACTGCATCTAGAGGTTCAAAACTATTAGCAGTGACATAACTGCATTACAAGATTAAAATTTTATTTTCCTAAGTTCTTGGCTGTCTCTACTTGGAACTTAAAAAGGTAACAAATAAGGTATTATGTTCCTCATTTCTGTTTATTTTAATCTCATTACATTATGCAATAGAAATTCAAGCCTCCTTCAATTTAATTTCGCTGATTTTACTCCAGATTTGCATCTGCTAGATACAGCTGCAATGACAGAGATATAAGTAGCAAGATTGTTTTACATCAGAATTCCTTTTTCTTTTGGAGATCTCAAGTTATATTTTTTTTGCTAGAGGCTAGTCAGTTTTAATGCTATCTTTCAGTGAAATCCAGGAATATTTTATTTATCAATTAGATTTTTTTCACCTCAAAAGAAGAGTCATCCTAGCCTTCTGTATCTGTTAATAAAAACAAGCAGAAAATTCCTTCCCTGGACCAGACTATTTTCTGATGTATGGCCGCGCCCAGGTTCTTACCTTTTTTGCTGATTTGTTATTAACTCAAAGCTTACACTTTATGTTTTAGTGCTTATTTTGTTTTCTTCTGCTGCAAATTACCACCATTCAGTTCCACTCATCACCACCATCTTCATTCAGTTTCTTTTGCCAGACATTTCTGTGCAATCTCCCTGATCCACTCTGGGTTCTTCCTACTGAAGCTTCCCCCCTGCTGCATATCAGTTTGGAAACAGAACATTTGTCAGACATTAATAATTTCTAAGAACTGCACATTTATTGTTCTGCTTTCCTTCAGTCTTCTAGAACAAAACAACTTTTGATCTGTTCTTGAACTCCACAGTCACCCTTCATTTATGTAGGTCCCTGAGCAGACTTCCCTATGGGAGATTCCCATTCCTCTTAGCATTTGTGCATTTAATTTCAAGATTCCAGGTTTCTCCATGAACTCTTAAGGTAACCTTTACTAATCTTAGATCAGCTCAGACTCCCACAAATAGGGCAACAGTAATGAGGCAGTACCTTTTCCAGAAGCAGCTGAAGGGAGAGGAAATTACCATTTTAGACTAGAAAGCTCATGCTCTCAGCTGTGGTCCTAAAAAATTAAACTGGTTTTAAAGCATTAATCCAGTCTTCCCTTCCCCCACGAATTAGCTCACCATTCACCTTGAACTTGGCTGAATTAATTTGCATTTCCCTGGCAAAGCAACTAGCTATTGTGAGCCAAATAATAAACACCTGAAAAACAACATCAACATGGTACCTGAGTCTTCTCTTTGGCAGTATTAACACAACAGTACATAATTATTATTTTCACATTGCCACTTAATTTGTTACAGTGTTATGCGCTGTGTCGTGGTGCTGCAAAATAAACCCATTCAGCAGAGAGAGGACAGAAAGGCAGAAACAGCAAAGGAAATGTGAAATCACACCCTCTTTATTAACTATTTTATTTTATCCTTTATAGAGGTATTTCAAGGTGTCATCTGGCCTTCTTAAAACTTCTCAATATATGGAGATCACTCCCTGAGGGTCAGCCTTACTTATGCAAGCATTTGCATTGCCCTAAATCTTGCTTCAAAGGCATTACTGAGACTGTATCTTCAATCTGAGTTTGCATTTAGCTCAGTCATTTTATTTTGTAGACTATGCAGGGTACAAAGCACTAACTATGGCATGAAACCACAAAGATACATGCATACACTTTTAAGGATTATCTCATCACTGCACAATTCCTTTAGTTTTGTATAATTAACTATCAACAGTACTGAAATGCCATACTCTAAAAATCTCTTAAATATGGGGGTTGGACTAGATGATCTACAGAGGTCCCTTCCAACACTAAATACTCTGTGATTCTTTACTGAGCAGCTTCAAGCCCGGATAGCTTCTTGCAATACAACATTAAAAACCTGAGGAAAATAACACCCAGAACATAGGGAAAGCAGGCACCTCTCAAAGCCATGCTTCTAAAGGCCTCCTTTGCACAGAGCTTTCTCCCTGCATGGATTTTTTCCCCACTTTTATCAGAAAGCAAAAGTAACACGAAGAAGCCCAAGCAGCAAGGGCTCCAGCAGCACAGCTTATAAAAATATATATGTACATACATACACACACACACATATATATATATATATATGCACACAGGTTATAGCTGAGGGAGACCAGCCTAAGCAGAGGGTGTTTGGGAGAACAAGGATGACCAGCAGCTCTGGCAGTTTCCCTGAGGGAACCTTCCCCTGGGCAGAGGCCTGAAGGAGCAAAGATTACAATTGTTAGCACCAGTAGCTGTAGTAGCAACAAACCTTGGGTTTATTAAGGTATTTTTGTACTTATGTCTGCTGCACAGGTCAGGAAATCCCCATGCTTGGCATTCTTTTCAGGACTTTTCAAGCCATTCACTGCAGTCACACATTTGGCCAGGCCCAGCATTGAAAATAATCACGTACTCATCTGTCAAATCATATAAGGGGGGGGAAAAAAGGTGTCATCACCCTGAATGAGTTCTGGTTTAGTAGCAACAAGAAAAAAAAAACCAGCTGTGTTTTGGAGTAACATTCAACACAAAAGGCCTACTCAAAGGGACCTGCTGGTAGCACAGCAGCCCCAAAAATCGCCTTTTCCCCACTCGCTTATGAGGAGCGGCTGAGGAACCTAGCGTAGTTTAGCCTGGAGAAGGCTCAGGGGGAACCTTATCGCTCTCTACAACCAGCTGGAGTCCAGCCTCTTCCACCCTGCCTGCAGTGAGACGACCTGAGAAAATGGCCTCAAGCTGAGACGGGAGATTTAAGCATCACAAAAAAATTATTTTTCACTGTTCTGGTGGTCAGACATTGGAATGGACTGCCAAGGGAGGTGGTGGAGGCAGTATCCCTGGAGGTGTTTTAAGAGGTGTCTGGATCTGGCGCTGGGTGATGTAGTTTAGTGGTTTAGCGGTTACAGTGATTTAGGGGTGACAGTGGCAATGCCGGGTTGACGACTGCACTCAATGATCTCAAAAGTCTCTTCCACCCCTGAAGACTCCACAACCGCCCCGCCGCCATTTTGCGCTTCCACCTCCCGCCCCCGTCGATGACGTCACGGCATGGCCCCGCCCACGAGCGGCGGAGTGCCCGGATGTGCGAGGCCCCGCCCCCGCCGCCCCGCGCCAGCGCCGCTCGCGCCCCCTCCCTCGCTCGCTCGCTCGCTCCGTGCGCGGGTCAGCGGAGCCTCTGCCGCAGTGACGGGAGCGGCATCGGGAGCCCACTGGGAGTGGCAACGGCGGCGGCCACACCGGACAACGCACAGCGAGGCCGGGGTCGGCGGATTCATCTGCGAGGGAGACGCCTGACGCCCACCCGCCGCCATGGTGAGGACCCTCCCTCGCTTCCTCTCCCTAGCTCTTCCCACCTTACCGCTCCCGCCCCGCCGGAATATTCCAGACCGGGCCGGGCCCCCCACCCCCGCGGCCCCANCCCCCGCGGCCCCACCACCGCTCCGCCTCGGCGCTGCCCTGCCCCTGACCCGGCTCCTCCCGCCCCCGGGCCGTCCACGTCCTCCCGCGGGCGAGCGCCTCTCTGGGCTTCCCTCCCGGCTCTCCCCGGCGGCGGGCGCATCCCCCGCTCTCCCCCGCCGCCCACGGAGCCCCGCTGGCTCTCCGCCTCCTCCCTCCGCCGCTTTGGCAGCGCTCGCCGGGCTCGGCCCTTCCCTTCCCCGGCACCCCCTCACCTCACCCCCGTTCGGCCCTTCCCTGCGGTCCGGGGACTCGCGTCCCCCGGACTGCGCCTCATCTGTTCCCCAGAGGCACCATCGGTGCCCGGGGCCGTCTCGAAACGAAACTCCGGCGATTTCGACAGCGTTGCCGTGCGGGGGTTGTTTCTCAGCTCCGCGGGGTTCTCCCCCCGCCCCCGGTGCAGCAGCAGTAGCTCTGTGCCGTTCGTGTGCGGACCGGAAAGCTGTAATGCACGTAGCCCAATGGGCTGGATAATGTGCGCTGTATCTGGGCTCGGGCGGAAAGCTGACACTTCACGTACCATGGGTACTCGGGGTTTGAGGCTGCGGGAGTGCGATGTGTCCAGGTGCATGTGTGTGTGAGAGTCGCTCTGTTTTTTCGATCATGATGGGTTTAAATTTCCTTTTTTCTGCCGTAAAATTAACCCGCAGATACAGTATGGAGTCCTGTAGTATTTTACGTCGACACTAGGGGTGTCTCCTGCTTTTCACCGCTGCCAAGAAATCAACGCCCTTTTTTAAAATAAACATTTATTTTAGCCTAAATTATCCAGTACCCTGGCTGCAGGAAGACCTGGCAATATTTTGGTTTTACAGCTGGAGAAATACAAGTAGTTTAAATTTTTTTTGTTGTTTTTAACCCTTTCAGAGCAAGGCCAGCTGGTTACCACTTTGCACATTAGACCTCACAGGGTCTGGAAGTCAAAAATGGGTTTCCTTTTGTTTTTAAGCAGGGCATTGCAGTCTTTTCTTTAAAAAATAAAGTTGTGGCAGAAACTAATGTGCCATGCTTGGGCTGGTTTTGTGTGTACACTTTAATAGATGTGCGTTTGGAAAAAATGTTTTGAAATGTATAAAGCATTGGTTTTGGTTGGGAGCACATCAAGACTGTGAGGGGGAAAAAAGCTCATATTTTGAGAACAAGGCATTAATGAAATTAATGAAGTTGAGACTTAAAAAAGTTATTATCCCTTATACCATGGTTGCAATACTGCTAATTACTTTGAATGTATAGATCATCAAGAACAGTGATCATCTTCCACACAACAGTTGTGCTCATCCTGACAGCAGTTGAGTCTTCTGGGAAAATTTTTTTCTCAGAGACCTGCCAGATGAGATAGACTAACATGCATAAAAGGAAAGAAATGTTACTGAGCTGTGATGCCCATGTGCATGTCAGTGACCTTTCATGAACTTAACTTTCATGTATTATTACCTTTGATTGTTTTTTTCTCCATTCTGTTGTAACTAAAGCTTTCTTATCATCTTTTGATGTTATAATCATGTTGATTATTACTTCATTGCATCCTGAATAGTATTTGTGTATGATGCATTGCAATGTGGAAATGCTCATACTGAGGAAAAAAGGTGTTCTGTGCTCTACCGGTAAAGGTGCTTGTTTTCTCCGGTAAGTGTAAGATCACTGTAGTTGTATCACTACAGTGGTTCTGGTAACACCTGATCTTAGGTGCCCTTTAGTCTGAAAACCAATGTGAAACTATGTATTAACAACCCCCCTGGCCCCAGCATTTCATTTAAGTTGCTGTTCTTTTTATTGTCATTAATCAGAGGCTGTTTGTTTTGAAAGAATTCAGTTTTAAAGAAGGAGTACATCTTGTTTCAACCCTTGTGGTATTACAGCAATTCTTTTTTCATAGTTTAGACCATGTTCTTACAGGATGAGAGAATTGACAGTTATGGTGAAAAAGGAGGTGACTGTATTGTTGTGTTTGTGGTAGGTAGCTTAAGATAAAACAAAAACATCTACTGAGTCAAAGAGTGTTCTTCTGGGTGTTTAGGTATAGCCAGTTCTAAAATAATCCGTCAGAGAATACGATGATGAGTCCATTACATAATGCTAGAAGTAATGTTGCTAAGCTATTTTTGTCAGAGTTGACTTAGCAAGTTTTTCCTATGAGTAGCGTTTTCTAGGAAAAGTCAAACAGCACAGATAAAGGTATTAAACAATTTTAGTTTTAGATAGATAAATTCTGTCTTCATGGGATGGTCTGTGTTCTGGTTCATATCCAGTTCTTGAACTTTATAGATGTAGTACAGAGGCCCCAGAATTCCACAGGAATCACTCAAACAGGTTTCATTGTTCATCCATCTTAACTAGTCTCTTACTCAGTTGTTTTGACTCACTTCACTTGAATACTAGTGCCTCTGGTGCATTTTCTCCAGCCAGAACTGATCTAACACTGATTTTAAATTACTGGAGTAAAGAACCTCCAATTTTTGCAATAAAACATAAAAAGAAGCCCAGAAGACTATCTTAAATAACTGTTTACTATTTAGCAGGGAGGGTATTAAATACTTTGGTTCTTAGCTGAACAAAAAGCTAGTTATTCCATTACCAAATTGTGATTTCACTGTTATCATGACAAATATCTGGATAATCAGTTTGGTTTTTAACAGGTGGCAGAAACTGGGGGACACTCACAGGGTCTGGGTTACAGCCTACTGATGGGCTTCTGCCACAGGTGGAATAAACTGGTCTAGGATTCAAACTGTGAAGTTCATGTCTTGAGAAGAATTTGGTAGGCTTATTTAAGCCAGTTAATTTAATGAAAGATTTGATTTTGGAAAGAATTCCCAGAGGTATGGTTTAGAGGCCAATTTGAATATGCAAGTCTCCTTAACTCTATGATCTAAAAAGGAAGATAGAGCCTGTTGGTGGAGAAGGAAAAAGACTTTTTAAAAAGTAATTATATATTTTCTCCATTCCTGTGGTAGAAGTAGAATTCTTTTTTTATATGGTTAAATTATTTATTTAACAACAGGGTGGAATGAAAATTGAGTAGTTGAAGGGAAGATAGTTTGTGGTGGACAAACCTCAGGAGCTTCAGTATATTCATCACCTAAGGTATCTGGTTTAGCAGTGAAAAGAAAACTTTAAGGGAGTGAGATTAATAACACCTAAATTGTGAGGTTTATTTATATCTTGAAGTAGATGGGACTGTCTTGTGTCAATCAGTGCCAGAAAAAGAGAATTCAGTAATTCTGGTATTTACGAAGAAATAAGATGAGGCAGAAATGCACATTTTTATGCCAGAGCATTTCTCTTTGTCTTCTTTCGCCTCCTCCCAGAATGGGTCAGGTTGGAAGGGACCACAATGGGTCACCTGGGTCAACCTCCCTGCTCAGTCAGGGTCAGCATGGAGAGCATTGCACAGGATTGTGTCCAGATGGTTCTGGAATATCTCCAGTGAGGGAGACTCCACACCCTCTCTAGCTGATCTGTTCCATGTGTGGTCACTGCACAGTAAAGAAGTTCTTCCTCATGTTCAGGTGGAACTTCCTGTGCATCCGTTTCTGCTCATGGCCTCTTGTCCTATTGCTCGGCACCACCAAGCAGAGCCTGGTCCATCCTCTTGGAACCCTCCCTTCAGATACTGATACACATTGATTAGGTCCTGGCTCCCTCAGCCTTTCCTTGTAAGAGAAATGCTCCAGCCCCTTAATTTGGGTGCTGAATTGGTGCTTACCTGGCAGTGTTACAGAATAAATAGTTTATTTTTAATTGTAGGTATGCTTAATAGTGTTCTTCTACTGTAATTCATGAATTACACTTGCATAAGATTTTTAAACATTCTAGTTTGAAAAATTGTTTTGCTTTCCCTCCCTGTTTTTACTGCCTGTTTATCTGTGTTTCAGTAAAGAAAATTTTATTCTCTCCTAAAAAGTTTTAAAACTGAATGGTATTGGAGCATAAAATTCTGTAGGCTGGACTCAGTGATCTCAGAGGTCTTTTCAAATCTAACTGATTCCATGATTCTAAAGACTTTGGTTTAACTATATGAAACAATGACCAAAAATTGTTTTCATAGAAAAACACTTTTTGTAAATTGAGCTAATATATGACTTCTTAAAAGCAATTGGCTCTTGATTTCCTTGCCCCTCCTCTTCCCTACCAAGCCTGTTCTCCCTTATCCATGTAATATAATTTGTCAAGTTGTAATTGGGAGAAAAATTACACTGCACTGTGCTTTGTTCATGGGCAGCCAGTTCGGTTAGTGACACATTTCCCAGTCTTCCATCCTTGTTTTCTTCTGGATTGTATGTTTTTCTGAGCTTGTTTATTCCTTCTGCAGAAGGATTATGAGGGCAAAGGGAGCTGCCTGTTCCCATGCTTCCTACGTGCTATTTCTTTGTCAGGATCAGCAGAAACAGAGAAGGTGCTACTGTGTGATGTCCTTGTCATGATCCAACTCTTCTGCTGCTGGAGGAGTGAGCACTGTGAGGATGGGGGAGTGAAAATTGAAGTGGTGGGGAAGGCATGATGAGAGGCATGGATCGGCATAAAAAGAGGAGTGAAAAGTGCTTGTGCTTAAAGGTTATGCAGTTGGAACCTTTAAGCAGGATACCATTAGGAAATAAGCATCTTGTTTGTCTTGCAGGCCTGTGTTAATTAAAATACAGAAAAGTTGGAACTCCTGAAAGATTTAAATTTTATTGGCGGACATGATTGTATAAATAATTTAAATGTGTTCTTTCTTTCCCAAAGATCCTAGGAATTTAACTTGCTGTGCTCTTGTGAAACTAGTAAATATTGCCCTTGTTCTGCAAATGAAACAGGTTGGGGCTGTGCAGGGTAGTAACGTGTGCAAGGTCCTAACTGTTGTTTAGAAGTTAGCATTAATATGTGATACTGAAAATGGATAGTGTGTTGGTATCTTCGAAAATAAACACTTCTAAATCACATTAACTGTTACAAATTTAGGGCTCTTGGGACTTGGAGTTAAAATGTAGCCACTAGAAAATGTGCTGTGCACTGTCCATTGGGCTTAGGGAATGTGATGGTGTTCAGTGGTCCCAGGCTGCCTTCTTCCAACATCTCTGTAACAGTGTTTTAGCCACTTAAAATGACTGCTTTCAGAGATTAGACCTGGAGATGGGCCTTTAATATCCCATAAAAGCTACTCTGTTTTGTAGTTGTCAGTGGCATAAAGTAATCTTGACACCAGCAGTGTCAGAAAGATCAGCTACAGAGATTGCCTTAATGTGCTGAATGAAGTGGGACAGTCTTGGACATGCACCAACATCTTTTAATCTGCAGTGGATAAATCTTTTAGTATACCAGCTCAGGTATTCTGGGAAAGTCCAGGACTAGAACCATATATTCTACTCTGTGTATGATGTAGCTGGATTATTTTGGTCACTGCATGCAATACTGTATTTAGTAATATTGAGATGAGTTCAGCCAGCGCTGAGCTTAAACTGTGGCTTGTCTTTCTATTCTGGTCTTGTATTTATGTATATAGAGTGGCAAAAGTCTGTGGAGAATTGTTTGGGGTTTTTTTTAAGTTTCAGTTGTGTCTAAGAATGAAACCCCCACCTTTCAACTGAAGTAATTTTTGGAGTGTCAGTTCTTAGTTTTGACATTTTGCATAGCTTGAAAATATTAATTTTGTAGCTATACTCTATTAGTCTTTTTCCATAAAGACCACGTTTTAGATACTGCTACAAGCACTTTAACTGCTTGGGCAAAACTGTGTTGATGGTACAAAACAGGCTGGAGACTATATCTGACTCACTTGTAACTTGACAGTCATTTGGCCCTGCTATTGATACTCCCTTCCACAATTAAGGAAGAAATTCTAGCGGTATAAATAATCCTTAACTGCATTAAAGAAGTCTCAGAAACCTGTTAAATGCTTTGGATTAAAAAATTGTAGTGAGACATTTATGGAAGAAATTCAGTCAGAATTTGGGAGGAGCAGGAGAGGAAGGAATGGGACAACAGATATGAAGCCCAGGAATGAAGCCCAGTGTTATGTTCTGGGAAGAAACTGAGCTACTGGAAAAGTGGATTCAGCTGTGATTTTCACAAGAATACAATCCTAGGATCATCTTTAAATGCTGTAGAACTTTTTCTTTCTCTGATATATTTGTGACAAATATAGAGGTTTTTTACCCTTTATTTTCATCAGCTGGAAACTACAGGTCTCTTTTTCTACCTCTTCTCTGTTGTTACCCTATATCTCCTCTGTGTAAATTTATCAGATGTTTTGAGGGTTTTTTGTAATAAGTAGTAAAAGACAAAAGCAACTGTTATTTCACTGCTGACTGTGTAGGTTCTGAATAACATCACTGAAGTTGAAAGAAGTCACTTGAATTCCCTCTGCTGAATGACACTATGGCTAGCAGAGAGGCCTTTAGAAGGAGTTGCTTGCTTTGGTTTGTTGTTTGGTTTCTTTTTCAGTAAACTCCTTGGCTATGCTTCAGGCCTGAACTTGCGAAGGAGAACTCATGTACTCTGTAGGCATGATGACTGAACAGCTTTTCAATCTTGTGTATATAAGATGTTCCCTTGGGGAAGTTTAATTTAGTATTGAGCCACTGCTAACGGGCTTAGCACCGTGGTATCTGAGCAGTCATGGGTCGGTTTTGTTGGTAATGCTAAAGTGACACTTCACAGATTTTTTTAGATTAAAGCTTGATTGCATGTAGATCTGCTAACAAGTCTAGAAAAATACCTATGATAAATAGAAGAACTTCTAAGCAGCAATAATAAAAATGTCAGATGAATAAATAGACTTTGTTTTTACATTTGACTTAAATAGTCTATCTTGTCCCTCTAATAACTTTTCTTCTCAGAGATGTAAAGTAAAATACCTGTTTGCTACTTAGTCTTAATTTTTTCCAGTGATTCTTATAAAAACTGGTAGTTTTCCTGAAATATTTTATTCAAAACACTGTTTAGTTAAATAAGACTAAAGCATTTGCAGTAGGTACCACTGGTGTTAGAGGTTTTTTTTTATTTTTCAGACAGTGCATTGAAAAATCAGATAAATGTAATTTGTAAAATATGAAAGGTTAGTAAGTTTGAATCTTGTGTACTCTTGAATGTTTTAGTTCAACTCTAGTGTTGGTGCACCTGAGTTTTGCCAAAGGTCAATTCTAAAAAATTCTCTTTTGAGAGGCCTTGAATAAATGGAATGGTGAGTTAAAAGGTGGCCAAATGCCCTTTTGTGGTGAGAAAACAAGAAGTCATGTGAGTAAAAGGGTCTAAAACGGAGCAGAAGGAGAAGATGGTAGGTTCAGATTTTGGCATTTTATGTAATGGTGTAGTAATAGTCTACTACTCTATAGTAGGGGGCAGAACAACTAACGATTTCAGAAAAATTTGTTTTAGAGAAAAGATGGGTTTTACTAGTAGTTTTATCTTGGCTGCTTTCTCTGAGGTTTTGTGTAGCATCTGTGCAGTGCCATAAATGTTGTGTCAAGTCAATCCTTGTTACCCAGTGTTTCACAAAGGGCTGTTCAAACACTTCATTTAAAATTACAAGTGTTCCTTGATTTACAGTTCTTATTACAGACTGGTGTGCAAATGTATTTGCATTATATACTGCCTTTAATGCTTTTAAACTGAAATTTTTGAAAATATGGCATATGAAGAGATAAGATGGTGAATAGAAGAAAGATGGTGGCCGATGGTTCTGTGTGCAGGTTGTGTTTACATGCACAATTGTGTCAGTCTTTGTACAGTGCCTTGGACTGGATTTTTGATTGTGAGCAACTGGTAATTATTACTGGAAGTCCCTGGGGCTCTGCAGGGGTCCATCTACTGGACTTACTTTGGAACCTGTAGACCCTATAAATAGCAGTAATTTTTCTAATGCTGCTTTGTGTGTATTCTTATGTCTGCTTTTATGTACATTTACAACTTTATATGCATTTACTACTTAAGAAAATTTACAGCTCTTCAGCACAGCTGTTTCTCGTTATATTGTCAGTTACAGCAATTAATAAGCTTTGATTTCTGTCAAGATTAAGCAACCTTTAGCAAGTGCTGTGACTCTTGTATTTAGAGATGTTAGAACTGTTTTGGGTAATGAGATTTTGGATAATTCCTTAAACATTTGACATGAATGCATATAAGCTACTGGAATTGGTTTGGACTTCTCATTTAATCCTTTGTGTACCCTTTTATTACCTTGTAGCAAAAGTGACAAATGTCTCTATTTGATATTCAGTGTTTGCATTCCTGTATGTAAGAAACAAGCCAGTTCCTGCCCTGAAGAACTTAACGTAAAATACTCTTTTAAATAGCATTTGAGTATTACTTAATATAACCAACTCCTGAATGGACATCACCTCAAGTGTGATGATTAAAAAAAGTCAGTACTTCCTGCATGACACATGCCATATAAAGAAAACTGTTTGAAGGGTTTGAAAGATTCCATAGCAGTGAAAACCTTAATTGAAAGCATTTGGGGTTTTTTTGTGTGTTTTATTATGTTTCATTTTGCTTTCATTTTTCTTTCCTTTCATTGGGAAATCTATGATAATTGGAAGACCTTGGAATTTTGTAATTTTTGTAATGCATCTTGAGAAATAATTTGTGGAAAATTCTTGACTACTGGAAATTGTGTTCACTTAGAATAGAAGCTGGTAATGCCAAGAAGACCGGTTTAATGTTTTGTAAAGTTCTTGATAATTACAATGGATTTGATCCCTCTGTATTGGATCATAGTGTTGCTAGGGCCTGTTTTCAAAACTGTATGATTCATTTTTATTCTTTGTGAATCCTTGAGTAGCATAAACTAAACCAGAACTTGTTAAAATGTCTCCATTTATTAGTTGACAGCTGCAAATTCTGATTAAGTTATTTTCCTTTAGTAAAAAAGAAAAAGAGAAGAACTAAGATTAGTGTTAACTGGTTGAGAATACCAGAATACAAACAATCTCTATGTTTCAGATTCTGCATCTATGCAACAATTCCTCTTCAGCATAGCCTGCTTCTTCCTTTGATTTACACATCTTTCCCAGTTCTGCATCTTTGCTTCCTTGATTGTTTCCATTTCGGTTTGTGAAATCAAATCCCATTTTTGAACTGACTTTTCTGTTTTGGGGTGTCATTTTCACAGCTCTTCACAACGTTCTTCAGCCTGTTTTGTGATGGAACCTGAATGACATTTTGCCTGTCCTGTTCCCCCTTTCTCTCTTCTTGTTGGGCAGCCATAAGATGTTTATCTCCTTTCAAACTCAGATTTCCCTTTTTGATTTCCTAAGCAGTTTGAACTGTTTACAAGTTTCTTACATGGGAAGAAAGGCTGGTGACAGCATCTATTTCTGCATCCTGTTTCTGTGCAGTGCTGTACACTGAGCTGTGTGATGTTCCTGACTCTGTTCTAACCCCTTGTGGTAGAGCCTGTGTGAAATACTGATCCTTTCTGAATTGGTGCTTACACTTCTCTGCTCAAGGACATTCAACTGGTTCATTAAAACTGGTAATGAACTGTTATATGCAAGAGAGCTACATTGTCTGGTTTTTTGCTCCGAGCCTTTTCATATTAATTTATAACACCTGTTCCTAAAGCCTTACCCTTTACAGTTAACACATTACTGAACACACTGTCGAAATCTAAAAATTTATGATGATCAATTGGTAGAGAAAGATGTGCAGGACATGTTGTTTTTGACTGTTTCTAACCTACTTCTGTGAACAGGGAGTTGCTTTGAACTGCAGTAGAGTCTTTTACGCTAAGTAGCATAATACAGTTATATGATGCAGTATAATCTGTTAATATATCTTTGCTATTTTCTTTCCCCTCTACAAATACCACTTGCAGTGAATCTGCTATCTAAACCCCCCTACTAAAAGAAGCCACCTAAACTTATTTTCTAACTGACAGTGATCTTCCATTCTTTGCTTTCTCAAGTTTGTTGACAGGCAAGCGACCTTTGCTGGCTACATGAGGAAGAAATACATTAATTGTATAACATTAATGAACATATATAACTAGTTACATAATTATATAATTAACAAATACAGTAATTTATATGTTCATTGGTTGCTGTCAGGGGATAACATGCTACATTTCATTTCTAGCTCAGTTCTCATCTTTCGTATTTGTCTCAGCCTAATCAGGCACAAGGATCTGTAGCCATTTCTTGCAGAAATTAGGGAGGAGATTTGTTTGCTTGGGGTTCTGTGACTGTGATAGATCCTTTTCTGCTTTTTGGAAAAACCCTCTGCAAAGAGAAGTATTCTTACTCCTTTCTAATGCTCACATCATTGCTGAAGTGTGGGAAACTGATCTAATGGTTATTGGGTTTTTTCCTGCCTGTAGGGATTGGGCTTTCAGAGTTAAATGGTAGAAGCCAATTCAGAAGTTCAGAAACTTCAGAAGACTGAGCCATCCTTAGCGTTACTCATTTCTTGTATTGAAGTATCACTCCTCATATTTTTAAGAGGTAATTTTTGATTCTACAGCTATTGGTAGCCTTTGGGTTTTTGAAGATTACTCAAAAAGAAGTTTAAATTTGCAAGCATGGTAACAAGTACTATAGCTTAAGTGACTGTGATTTTCACAAACTGCTAAACATAGTTGAAAAACAGTGCAGAGAAGAGAAAGCTTATATTTCACACTCCTTGTCAATCCAGTGGCAAGAGCGCTTGACTTGGGAGTATTACAGAGAATATAATTCTTTGACTAATTCTGTTAATTTTGGAGGGATATTGAAATACCAGTTAACTTGGCAGAGTTTTTACAGGGATTATTCTATAGAGCTGTTTGCTGAAGCTCCCTAGTTTTTTTGGTTTTATAATAGCTCAAAGTGCCGAGAATTAAATTGGCCTAATTAAAAGCAGCCTCATGAGAATATAGATAGCAAATTATATTTCAATATGGCTTTAGGTCAAGTTATTATCTTCTTGTAAAGTAACTGTTCCTATTTATATGTAGGTCAGCCAGTGATGAAGTTATTACTTTGTGTTGGAAGTTTGAAACATTGTTTTCTGGGAAAAACTTGTTTTATCTTCAAATTGTTTTGGAGAAAGAGAGAAGCTGAAAGAATTTTTACCTGCTCAGTATTTTACCTGCAAAAAATGAGTGTTTTGAATCTTTTGGGTCGTTTTGTCCTTCTTCATTTGACAGAGTATGATATGGTAAATAACAACTTGAGTATAATCTTTTTAATTTCTGCTAAAAACAGTGGGACTCTAGTTCCTCCAGGTTCTCAGTGATGCTTGCATACTTTGGCCTAATGTTTTGAATGAAGTTTTGTTACTTTATTTGTGTTACTTTACTTTTCCAAATCTGAAGTTGTTGTTCTTACACATGAATGTGACACAATTTACTGTTTGCAGTTGCTTGAATATCTTATGTTCATATTCACCAACAAAGAGGAAAAAAATCCTTCCTATTAATGAAGTGGTTAAATTAGTGTAACTGTCTGATATCCAGTGTATATTCATCAGTGTCCCAAAAAACAAGATCAGTGTGATATGCTTTGGTTTTTTGTTTCTCTTTAATATCTTGTTAAATGTAAGTTAGTGTAATTTCTTTGTTAAGATGTTGACCCTTAACTCTGAAAATCCCAGGACACCTTAGTCATTTGATAAAGTCATCAGTTGCATTTTATGCTTTCTCCCATAATCTTTAGATATATACTTCCAAAGCTGCCTTCTTTGAAATGCTCTCTGAAGCTCTTTGACTCTGCTTTTGTTATGCATAAAGATTTGTGGTTTGTTTCATGTTTGTGGGTGTTTTTTGTAACTTGTCATTGATGTGTCTACTCTCTTGAAGTCATTTGTATTTTCTACCTTGTTTTGTACTTGGATTACAAATTTTCTGGACAGTATGGTCTTGGTTTCATTTTGACTAGCGTGGGGTTAGTCCATGTAACAGTACAATTATGTGGGGTGGATTGATTGAGAAACTTAACTGCAATTACCCTAAAAGCTGAAAAAGACAGTTGCCACAGTCTCCTCTTTAGCTAAGGGAATTGAATAAACCTCACTTTGTGCTGTAAACCTAGAAAGAGGTTTTGTAGATGAAACCGGTATCTTAACCTAAGTGGAACAAATAAATTAGTATCTTGTAAATTTTTTGTGATTCCTCCAGAAGCAGTGGAGGAGCAACCTGTTAATCCCAAAGACTTCCCAATGTGAACTCCTAATTTCATCGGAACTTTGATTTAGTGGTGGCAGAATTTTATTGTTCCCCTACTAATGGTTGTGTTACTTCAAAGTCTTTCTGGGAAACTCCTTTCCTTGGCTTTTTGAGAGTTCATTATTCATTTATACACTTAAAATTACAGGGTTCTGAGAATTTTCAAGAGTGATGCAAGCTTTAGAAATGCAAGCTTTGAAATAATTGGATAAGCAGATTGGTTTGTTTTCTCTAAAGAGTAGCAGCTGGGAACTGCCAAAAATGAAATTGTGAATTGTAGCTTAGCTCATAAAGTTAACACTTTTGTTCCTGTCACTGCTTTTCTGTCAAGTTTTATTTACGGATTGTGACATTTTTGCAAGTTTTTATGTGAACTGTTACTGTTTTCTATGGTTTCTCATACATATGAAGTTTTGCTTTTCTCTTTCAGATAACAAGATTAATTTGCTAGTTTTCTAAATGTGGCACAATCTATTCTCTCTGCCTTACCTTGTTTTAAAAACTCACTGTGTTTCTAGCATTCTTTATTATCTGTCTCTCTGACATACTGCAAGCTCTGTTAGGGAGATCATGAAATGGAACAGAAAATGTGAATAGTCTCATGTATTACAGATGGAAAAATCAAGTTAAGTTTAAAGTAATCTAGTTATCCTTTATGTTTTTATTATGTCTACATCAAACTTGTTTGAGACAATTTGGGGTAATACATACATACCTAGTAAATGGTATCATCAGTCAGTGTCCACTCTGACCTCATGGCTTCTTTTGTCCTCCAAAATCGGGAGAAGGACTTTGCATTGAAATTGTTTTCATCTTTGGTCATGCTTTCTTCTTAAGCAGTTTAACAAACTGCACTTTGTTGTTCCTGCTGGGTCTGTATGTCTCATTCTGTCTTTGGTGACTCTTTTTTTTCTGGGAGACACTGTAGGTGAGTAATTAGTGTTTGTGTCTGCATGTACAGATCTATGATTAAACCAAGTACTTTATCATGCCTTCAGGATCATGCAAGTCTAGATTTTTGGTGGAAGCTCAGCAATTGTAACCGAGTGCAGATAGGAGATGCTGTGAGATTCATGTATGTGAATATAAATCATACAATCCCTGCTGTAAGTGGACAGACTTTATAGATTGCTTGTCAGTCCTGAACACTTGAAATTCAAAACATTAAAATTTAAAATGAGTGTTTTTATCCTATTTGAATAGATGCACTTTTTATTGTTATGTTTCCCTTAATAAAGCCAAATGGTGTATTAAAGGAAGAATCTTCTTATAATTACACTCTTGATTCCTTCAGTTTTCCTGTCTGGTGGAGGCTTTGGCAACAGTAGCCATGTCTAATTTTGGGTTTGTTTCTTGCTTCATTGGTTTAGGGCTTCCCTGTGATATCCTAGAATAGTTACTTGACTGTGATGGCCTTAAGGCATTAATATCTCACATTGGAGGAGACCCGTGGACAGTGAAGGATTTAAATAAAGCATAGCAGAAGTGACTGGCCAACTGCCAGCCAGGGGACAAGTGGCTTCCCTTAAAATGACTGATGAAGCTTGAGCAGAGACATGACTGGATTAGGTGGTGACTAAGGAGTAAACTGCAGGCTTCTCCTAAGACTTGGACAGTCAGTCTTGCCTCCTACATCCAGAAAGGGGATGTGGTAGAACCTTACATACGTGCAAGAGGGAAAAATCTTCTAAGGAATCATCACTTACTTTGTTATGAGCAAATGGAGTAAATGTATCCAAAATGAGTTTGTTTGGGTTTTTTTCCTTAATAAGACCTCCCTTCTTTTTTAATGTGGCAAAGGGAATTATAACACTCGGCATACTTGAAACGAATCAATGCCAGAATGCTGTAACAGCTTTAACCTGACTTGATCTCTACTGTAATCCCAAATCCACCAATCCCCTTTGCCTTGGTTCATTATCTCTGATGTCTGCAATTTAAATATGTTGAAGAATTAGGTATTAATCTTTTTATGAGTTCCTTCAGTACTGAAGGTCACAGAGTGTTTTCTTTAGAGGCAGAATTAAAAGTTTAGGCTGCTTTGGTGGTAACATGTTTAAAACTTGAAATCTTCTTCTTTCAAAGGTAAGTTAAAAGAAGCTGTGTTTGGATTTGTGGTTTTGTTTTTGTTTTTTTTCCCTGAAGTGCCCTCTTTTCTCTATAAAATGCTTACAGTCTTCCTTGATGTTTGCCGTTGATTAGTATTCAGGTGAGGTGTTGAGTTAGAATATTAACAACTGCTGTAAGGCCTGTCTTTTGTATCTTTATGGTTTCACCTCTAAGATCATACATGAAAATTGAGCACTCATATAAGTTCAGTGGTTTATCAGATTTCTGGTAAACTTTACAAGAAATCTAACTGAAAGTATCCACAAAAACTTACTATAAAGTTTCAAGGGATGATGATTACACTTATAGGCAGATGTAAAGGAGAACAGAGTTTAGGCTGTAGTGTCTAAATGGAGCTTGTATCCAAACACGAAGGTGGAATGGAAGAGTATGTTGGCTGGCTTATGTCACTGGTTTTAAACTGCTGGGTGGAATTGTAACAGAGATGCTAAGGAGTTGTGGATGTGTTATGCTAGATAGTTGTAGCTTCTTGGAAACTGTGCCTGCCAGAAAATGAAAAAAGCCTTTACCAATTTAAAGGAAACCTTAAATTGATTGGACAACAATGTGTTAACTAAGTATAATCATAAGATTTCTTCTTAATCCTAAATAAAACTTGTATGTTTTTCCAGCTCTTCTAGATTATTTTTTTTCAAAGAGAAAAGATTATTAGACTTCAAAAGCATTTGACACTTCAGTTATTACATTATGTGGGCCATTAAAAATGTGCTTCAACTTCTGTAGAACCAACTTCGGAATAATACTTGTGTATGTGAATATATCTCCTTTATGTCTGTATGCCTAGGGAACTCTTAACAGCTCAAAGGAATGTACAAAATAATCACAGAACTATTACAGTTGGAAGAGAACTCCAAGATCGTAAAGTCCAACCTTTGAGTGAATACTATGGTGCCCATTAAACTGGAAAAGTGGCATGTCCACTTGTTTTTTTGAACATTTCCTGGGTTGGTGACTCCACCACACCCCTGGGCAGCCTGTTCCAATATTTAACCATTCTTTTGGTGAAGAAGTTTTTCCTACATGAACTTCCCTGGTGCAACTTGAGGCAGTTTCCCCTCGTCCCTTCTATAGTTGCCTGAGAGCAGAGCCTGAACCCTGCCTGGCTACAGCCTCCTTTCAGGGAGCTGTAGAGAGATAAAGTCACCCCTGAACTTCCTTTTTTCCCATGTTAAACATCCCCAGCTCCCTCAGCTGCTCCTCGTGGGACTTATGTTCCAAACCCTTCTCTGGACTTGCTCCAGCACCTCAATGTCCTTTTTGAAGTGAGGGGCTCAGAACTGAATAGAGGTTTTGAGGTGTTACCAGTGCCAAGTACGGGGGAAGAATGACTTTCCCTGTCCTGCTGGCCACACTATCCCTGATACAGGCCAGGATGCTGTTGGCTTTCTTGGCCACCTGGGCACACATTGGCTTGTTTTCAGCTGCTGTCAGTCAACACCACCCTGTCCTTTTCCACTGGGCCAGTTTCCAGCTGCTCTTGCCTCAGCCTGTGGTGCTGCGTGGGGTTGTGACCCAAGGGCAGGACCTGGCACTTCACCTTGTTGAACCTCATACCTTTGGCCTCAGCCCATCGATCCAGCCTGTCTAGATCCCTCTGCAGAGCCTTCCTACCCTCCAGCAGAACAAAACTCCCCTGTCATCTGCAAACTGACTGAGAGTACCCATCATCGACAGAGATACTAAACATGACCTGCCCCTAAACTGAGCCCTGGGGAGCTGGTGACAGGCCTCCAGCTGGATGTAACTCAATTCATCACCACCCTTGGCTTGGCCATCCAGTTTTTTTACCCAGTGAACCCACAGCCCATCTGAGCTGTGAGCAGATAGTTGCTACAAAAGAATGCTGTGGGAGACAAGTGTCAAAGGCTTTCCTAAAGTGCACGTAAATGACATCCACAGCCCTTCTTTCATCCACGAAGTGGGACACCTTGTCATAGAAGGACATGAGGTTGGTCAAGCAGGGTCTGCCTTGCATGAACCCAGGCTGACCGGGACTGATGGAGACACTGCCCTGGTTGTCCTGCATGCAATGTGTGTTTGCACCCAAGATAATCTAAATACCAACATTTAAGATCACTTCATAAATTTCATAGTTTGCTTTTGTAGCTCTGTCTTCACAGGTCCAGGAGAAAACAACCGTAATATATTGCTCTAATATGCATCTTATTGCTGGTTGACTAAAAAATTAAAGAAACAAGTGGTGGGTACTCTTCTGTAAAAATACTGTTCATTCTTCTGCATACAGACCATTGAAAGATTTATTTGGTAAAGAAGTAATAAAATTGATTTCTTTCATGACTTATGCCATTATGTGAATTGAATATATGTTGCTAGTTCTAGCTGTTGGGAGTTGTGTTCATAATAAGAATTACTGCTTTTAAAGCAAGTTTTATTCAAAGAAGTGCAGAGAAGTGCAACTCCTACATATCAGTGGAATGACCAAGTCCTTTTCTGTCACACTTGCGGTCTGTGCTACTTATCTGGTACCATTATTGCTGCTTCTCTGTTGTCTTGTCTTTCCTTATTTACTTATTTTACTTTAATCCTTTACTTTTCTGTATAACCTGTAAGAATTTATTGCTCATTTGTATCCTGTTTAATTCCTTCTGTTGCACATGTGTATGACTGAATGCTCATACCAAAGGGTAGCAAGATGCCCACATTTGACATTCCAATGCCAGAAAATGTGTTGGACAAGGTAATGGCTATGAAATGTCATGGGCTTTGTTTACAACAATGAATGGAACGTATGCAGAGCTGAGGTGGTGAAAATTGTAGTGTAGTTGTGAAGGCTCAATAAATTGTTATTTGGGCTGGATTCAGCTTGGAAGTCTTGGATCTTAAACTACTGTCATACTGTCCAAGGTTTAGGATAGACTGGATTTGTTGGTGATCTGAAAACATAATGCAAGATTGGCAAGTGTAGTCTAGCTTACTGCTAGGAGATGTTTAACCTTGGAACTTACTGAATGTGAGGTGGGTGTCACCTCCCGTGAATTTTTACATATTTCTTTAATTCCTTCTTTAGGACATGATCTTAGAAAAGAGGCTGAGAATTTGGGGTCAACAGTGAAATGTCGCTGCTCTTAAGTTGCTTGAACTTCCACAAGCCTTCTTATTCAATGTCTTCTAATTTTTTAGCTTCACTTAATTTTTGCATTTTGCATCTAACTCAGCATTAGTATGAGTGTAAGAACCTCAGAGGTAGATATATTTTCTTTGGGTAGAAGTTTTGTGTTTGAGAACAGCTAATTCAAGGAGGAAGTATTTGGGGGAGTTGCACTCTCTGCCTGGAATACTTTTATGCAAAGTAGGTACTTAGTTGTTGCTTTGTATAAAACAATACAGAAGTCATCAAGTTGTTTTAAATGTTACTTTCTAAATTTTGTCGGTTGGTCTGCACTGTTACCAGTTCTTAATTTAAATCAAGTCTTCTTTTCAGGTAACTGGATATCCAAATCTTAGGCAGATTTGTTTAGTGCCTGCAATAAAAAGCCTAAAAGGTGACTTAATTACTCCAAGTCAAAACATAAATGCCAAATTCCCTAGTGATCTTATGTACAACATTTCCTTTACAAGTTTCCTTTTGCAGTGTATAAATTGGATATTCTTGTTAAATAGAAGATAATCAGTGATGTGTTTTTCTTGATTCGTAGACTCCTCTTGGACTGACACAACTCTTCTGTGTTAAGTAGTTCAGGGGTTTTGGGGTTTTTTCTTCTTCTAATTGAATTTAACAAGAAAAGGCCAAATAAAAGTATATTCCTACTCTTTCTGAACAGGGTAGATAAAAGTATGTTTCTTGCTGCTTTTTTGCACTGAAATATTGTTCCTGCTTCGCTTATTTTAAGCCATATTTTTTGTGGTATCTGCAGAAACTTTGGGTATATCTTTGATCTGTGGTCTGGTAAACTTCTTTTAGTGTTTAATTCTCTGGTAAGTACCATATAAAATGTGTAAGTTACATTAAGTGAGATCTTGTGTATTTTTGTGATCAACACTTAATTCAGAAATTCAAATATTAAAGTGGCTTAAAGCTTCCTGGACTTTGTGTGGAATTCATTTTAAACCACTGTAGATGTGGCATGTTCTATTCATGCAGAAGTTTTTAGAGCCTTGAAAACGTATACCATCATTTGTAGTTTGCCCACCTTCCTGCTGTTTTTTGTTGAGGAATACAGTGCCAGCCTCTGACAGCCGAAGCTCTAGTAATGTGTTAAACAATGATAATTAAAAAAAAAAAAACGAAACTAAAAAAACCAAATCAAACTTCTTTTCACCAAGCAGTTCTTCAGTGTTAAAGCTTTATGAAAGTGGCAATACCTGGAAAATGAGCTCGAAGGAGGAGGAAGAATTCTCTGCAACAGGTAATTGTCATCAATTCTGGTGATATGGAGAAGAATGAAAAAAGATAGAGAAGCATTTTGTGTGTTTGTGAAACAGGGAGAAGGGTCTTATGTGTGGGCTCTTCTTAAATGCGAGTTGCCAGCTGCTTCCATCTTTTCTCTTAATACGCCCATTCTTTTGAGTTTTAGTAGAGGATGATGGAAAACAGCTTTTTGTGTAACTTAAGAATTGAAGTTGGCTATCTTGCTAGTGCCTAGTTCTGGCCCCCAGCTGACATGGCTTGGTTGACTGTTTCACTTGCCCGCTGTGTTTCTTGCTTGTGCTAACAGTGGTAATCAGGACTGTTGAAGGTATAGGAGCAGATGTAAGAAGCAGAACATAGTGTGTTGCCAACACCCCAGGAGGTGCCCTTGCATCAAAATCACAAATGCAGGAACATCTAGTGCAGAGGTGGAACAGCCAGTGCTGTGACAAGGCAGTTTGTTTGTATGTTTAAGGCAATTTGCAATTGATGAACTTCTTACATTGCTTTTGTATGCTGCTGCAGAAAGTCGTGGATCTTGCACAACTACTCCTGTACATGTACTAAACAGATCAGGAGACCAGTCTTGTCCCTTGTTGAATTAATTGCCTGGCTATGGAAACAAATCAGAATCTTTGAAAGAACCTAACATTTCAAACTGTCTAGGAATTAATTTTAATTTGTAGTCACTCACAATCCCCCATTGAAGGACTATAAATTTGAGATTAGTCCTAAGGTGAAATTGTGGCTTGCTGACACTTAAACATATTTTCTGCATTTATAAAAGCAGAAAACTAATTGAAAACTGATGCTTTAATTTAAGTCTCTTAACTATTTACAAAAAGATGCACATCATGCAGAAAAGTAAGGTGCAATCAGATCTAGAAACCGTGTTCTACTAATATATGCTAAAGATTGCAGTGTGGTGTCTTACTGTGTACAAGCTGTTTTGTATAAACAACTTCAGCTAAGAATTGAGATTCTGGTAATAATTTTTCTAATTGCTGATTTCCATTTTTATTTTCTATCCACAGATCTTCATGTCTTTCACTTAGAGGAAACTTGTCAAGATAATTGCTTTAACTGTTGTACCTTGGAGCAGCATGTACAAAACTGATCTTAGGAAAAGATCGATTAGTATCTGAAATAACTGCCAGGGGAAAAAAAAAAATC
>VYZT01040846.1:0-12946 GCA_013400735.1 Pomatostomus ruficeps
ATATAGGTGAATATAATATATAATTATATTCATCTGTATATATATAATATTGCATTCGACTTTATGGATCCCTTTCTCTGAAAATCCCAACTTTCTGATGGATTTATAATTTAAATTTTATATAAAATATCCTCAAATCCTTAAATCCTGCTGAGATGTTGGTCAGACTTTATGAAAAACAGGGAAGTGGGTGAGCACAAAAACATTTATAATTCAAGTTTTTACAGCATTATTTTTGGTGACAGTTTGCAAAACTGAACACAAGGGACAGACAAAAGGACAGCACAGCCAGAAAAACGATTTTTGTTGTCCCTTCACAGGAAAGAATAGTTGGACTGGAATTATTCAGTAAAATGGAAAATAAAAATTGTTTTTATACATGAAACAACAAAGTGAAGCTTTCAGAGAAGCCTGCCTGGAGGAACAGCACTAAATTACTAAAAAATTTCATTAAACTTTGGGTAATAATTCAAAACTTTCCTCATCTGAGGAGCGTTCAGGTGGCAGCTTCAGCTGTGCAAGGAGGAGGAGCAATGCTGCTCTGAACCCCACTGGAACTGTGTCCCCTGTGGGAATCCCTGCCGAGGATATAACCACTGACTGCATCATCATCATAATAATAATAATAAATTTCAGCGAGTGGCCTAAATATCTGCTGCGCTTAGCCCAATAAAATAATCCATTAATGTCCGGCTCCACCAATCTAATTTGCCGTCATAGGGGGCTCGTTACTCGAAATCCCCCGGCCATTATCTCACCTGAGAGGGATCAATCTCAGCTAAGCAGCCAGCACTCCAGATAAAATCAGAACGGGATTAATGGGTTTATTCTGCATTATTTAAGAGCCATTGACTAAAAAAAAAATTACCCTCAGCCTCTGGGTGTG
Organism: Pomatostomus ruficeps; assembly: GCA_013400735.1. Lineage (NCBI taxonomy): Eukaryota > Metazoa > Chordata > Aves > Passeriformes > Timaliidae > Pomatostomus > Pomatostomus ruficeps. The sequence continues at coordinate 887 of VYZT01040846.1, forward strand.
ATAGGACACTTCTCCTTTGCTCCTGTGCTCCCTCCATGCCTTAAAAACAGCAAAAAACACCAACCTGGCCAGAGGGAGAAGAGATTTCGAGCTGCTGACAGAGGTGAGCTGCAGGTTTATCTGCTCCCTCGGCTGTTTTGCCAGAGTTCTCCCCCAGGATCAGTTTTTGAGCACATCCTTTCCTATTTTTAGGGCAGAATCTGGAAAAATTACATCAATTAAGAAACTGGTTAAAAACTGGAGTGAGAGAGACAATCAAGATGAGCAGCTCAGGGCAACTTTGCCACCCAGGATGTAGGAAATGCTCCTGCAGCACCTGGAAAATGCAAATTGAAGCTAAAAGCGTCCAGGTACCAGTGAGCTGAGATTTGTTAGGTTTGGAAAAAAGTTTAGTTCATCAAAGCAAATATTTTCCCTGCCCATGGGAAACAGAAGATCTTCAGGGTCCCCTTCCAGTCCAAACCAGTCAGTGATTCCATGAAACTCCCTGTTTCTTACAAGAATCAACAATTAAAAGTTAGAATTCTCTGTTCTTGTATAAATTAATATTTCGATTGAATTAATCCCATTATTCTTTTTTTTCCCCTGCAGATAATTAATTCACGATATTATGAAATTTTTTCATTCTGACTTTGGAAAAATTATCATGAGATTGGAAGACCTGCATGTTTTGCTTTAAATTCTGCTTCTCAGTTTCCACTGGAAAGAAACTTCCTGTGCTAATGGAACCTGGAAAACGCAAAGTTGAAGCTAAAAGTGTCTGGGTACCACTGAGCTGAGATTTGTTAGGTTTGGAAAAAGTTTAGTTCATCAAAGCAAATATTTCCCCTGCCCATGGGAAATAGAAGATCTTCAGGGTCCCCTTCCAATCCAAACCAGTCAGTGATTCCAGAAAATTCACTGTTTCTTACAAGAGTCAATGATTAAAAGTGAGGAGAGGAGAGGAGAGGAGAGGAGAAGGGAGAAGGGAGAAGGGAGAAGGGAAAAGGGAAAAGGGAAAAGGGAAAAGGGAAAAGGGAAAAGGAAAAAGGGAAAAGGGAAAAGGGAAAAGGGAATTTTGGTTCAGCTCAGACAGGCCACTGCAGTGCACACAATCCCCAGAAATTCCATCACATCGGGGCAAACAGCAGAAAGTTTAAAAACGCTGCCTCAGCCTCCCCTTCCTCTCCTGTTTCACCAGCCCCATCTGGTCCCAGGCTGTGTCTGTGCAGCAGAGCTGCGATGTCTCAGTGTCACCACGGGCTCCTCACCTGGCAGGAAAATCCACCGGCAGCTTTTCCTGCTCTCATTTTCTCTCCACCTCTTGCTTTGTCTCCCTCTGTCTGTGTCTCTGTAATTAACAGAGATGATATTAAACCCAGGATGTAAAATTTATATTAATTCCAGCACAGCCAGTGTGATGTGCTATTGATGATTTCTGTCTCGCCAACACACAGGGCGTGGGATTTGCTGAAAAACAACTTTTTGATCACCAAAACGGCAACGTGGTGTCACAGCACAAAGCAGGAGGAAAGCCGGATGATGATGCAGACGAGTGTGAAATATCCCAGCTCAGAGCAAGGATTTCCAGCTGAAATTTTTTAGGAACTCTGTTATTACAGACTCGTTGTGGACGCAGAAGTGTCTGAAGTGCCCTTTGCCATCTGAACGAGACCATTTTCCTGTTGATGGCTTTGCTGGGCACAGCCAGGACGTGAAGCAGAGCTGGGCCTTTGAGAAAGAGAAATTATTTATGATTTTTTGCAGTTGTTAGGTTTGGAGTGGGGCTTTTTGTTTATTTGTTTGAATTTTGGTTTTGGGGGGTTTTTTTCAGTTTTTTTGTTTGGTTGGTTTGGTTTGGTTTGGGGGTTTTTTTGTTTGTTTTGGGGTGGGTTTTTTTTTGGTTTTTGGGGTTTTTTTTGTTTGGTTTTTGATTTTTGGGTTTTGGGTTTTTTTGGTATTTTATTTTAAGAAACTAGGCAGAAGTACCTAAAAACAAATTAAAGCAGATACCAATATTTTGGTTCTTGCTGAATGAATCGGCTGTGTTAGATCTCATTATGGGGAGACTTTAGGAAGGAGAAAACGAGGCCATTAAAGGAGCAGATTCTGATAATTTGCCGCTTTATGGGTGGCTGTGCCATCCCTCCATGGCTGGGAGGAGGTTCTGAGGCAATTCTCCACTTCACATTTATTTTTATTCCAAAGAAAAGGAAGAACCCATCTCCCAACAATCATTAACTCCTTTTATATCAGCTCGAAAGCGTTTGCGAAATCTGCTGAATGCAAACAAACCCAACGGCACTTAAGCCAGGCTTTGCTCTGTTTAAGCCAGGCTGATGTGCCCTGACAGGGTTTGGGTTTTTACGCTGTGGTTTATTGCCGCGGTGCCGTTTGGGCTCTTAAAGTTACTCCAACGCTTTCATTACCCGAGACTGCTGCTGAAAGTGCCAACTCGACCAAAATCCAGAAATACCCACTGCGCCGAGAGGCTGCAGTTGCTCTCATTTCACCCAGCTAAAACGGAATAATCGCAATCTCAGTATCCAGAAGGTATAAAAAAAATGGAATTTAGTAATTTCGGAATTTTATTCCCCTATCGTTGAGCTTATGTGATGCTTTTTCTTTCTGTGGTGCAAATGTCCATGAAATGGTGAAGGCCATTCAGGAATGCATACAAACCACGGGGTTCTATTTATTTATCCAGGTTCTATTTATTTATCCAGGTTCCATTTATTTATCCAGGTTCTGTTTATTTATCCAGGTTCCATTCATTTATCCAGGTTCTATTTCTTTATCCAGGTTCCATTTATTTATCCAGGTTCTATTCATTTATCCAGGTTCCATTTCTTTATCCAGGTTCCATTCATTTATCCAGGTTCTATTCATTTATCCAGGTTCCATTTATTTATCCAGGTTCCATTCATTTATCCAGGTTCTATTCATTTATCCAGGTTCCATTTATTTCTCCAGGTTCTCTTTATTCAGGAAGCCACAGCAGCACTTCAAGGGGAGTTTTTGATAGATCCCAACCACGTGGGTGCAATATTTTTATATCAAGGCGGGGCTCTGGGACATTTATTTGGGGGGGATCTAGAATCTCTTTTGGATTTTTTATTGACTCTGGGTCCCGTTGCCTTTTGGTGCTTTGTTAGGAGAGAAAGGACGTGCGAAATGCAGAATTTTCCTTTCCACATCACATTTCACGTGGATGGCACCATCCCTGCACTCCCCACCACCTTCAGAGAAGGAAAGTTGCTGCAAAACACTCAAAAAAAATTTAAAATCAATTAAAATAAAAATGCAGGCGACCAGAGCAATCAGGAAACCAAGCAGATGAGCTGGCACGTGACAGCAGAGCAAATATTCCACTTGAAAGGTTGAAATCCAAGGTCTTGGCCCCTTGAAGGGGAAAGGACGTGGATAAAACTCCCAGCTGAGGCACGATCCTCAGGGACAGGGGGTGAAAGGATTTCCTGGGGGACTCATGTCCTGTAAAATGTCAAACTCTCGGTGATTCGACAATTTCATCCAGAATTTTAAAAAAACCAACCAACCAACCAAACAAACAAACAAACAAAAAACCAACCAACCAAACAAAAAACCAAACCAAACAAAAAAAAACCACATCAAAAAAGTGAGTTGGAATATTCTCAACCATTTCTAAACATGTGATGATGGAGTCTGCCCTTTTAAAAATGGTTATTAGAGCAAAGGTTTGAGCTGCAGGAAAATATTCCAGGTCTCAGTCCTTGGGCACAACTTCTTGCTGCCCCAGCCATTATTTTCTTTTTCCATTTTAAGAAGATTCCCCGTTATTTTTGTTGCAGTGATGCAAAGATCCACCCAGAGCCCCAAGCACCCTCCCCAAGCTTTGCTCTGGGCCTCGTCAGCCAGGAACAAAAGGTGAATTAAAGTGAGAAACACATAAAATTCCAGCTGACTCACAAACGGCCGTGGGTTTAGACCAGATCTAATTATTTTCTTGGATAAATGAACATCTTAAATACAGTGTAATCAATTCCTTTTTTGACTCTATCTTTGGTTTTTTTCACTGACCTCTTCTAGAGGATTTAATTGAAGGGATTGCCATGAAAACTATTTCTTAATTCACCGCAAAGTCCAGATGGATCAGTTTGGATGAGCTGGGCCCTGGAAGACGTCGGGAATGCGAGGAGCTGATCATCCATCTTGATTACGGATGCCTGCAGCGAGCGCCTGGAGCCGCGCCAGCGCCTGGCGATGCTTGAAGTGCATTTTGTGCTCCTTTATTCCTGGCTGACGAGGCCCGGAGCAAAGCTCAGGGAGGGTGCTTGGGGCTCTGGGGGGATCTTGGAATTTCTGCAACAAAAATAACGGGGAATAATCTTCAAATGGAATAATAAAATAACGGCTGGAGCAGCGAAAAGCTGTTCACAAGGACTGAGAGCTTCCCTCTGGAATATTCTCCTGCAACCCACTGCTCATTCCAGCACTGCCTCTAAATGCACAGGAAAAGGTGCCCCGGGATTTGCAAATTGGTTGGCAAATTCTGCCCCTCATTCACCAGGGAATAGGTGCCACCAGAAGCCATTCCTGGATTCACAAACCTACAATTCCATGGAAGAGAGAACTTCCAAAGGAGTTGTGTGGTCATGGTCCCCACTGATCCCTGATCAGAGGCTCCCCAGAGTAGAGAGCAGCCAGGATGGAGAGAATAAACTGGGGATTTATTGCAGGGCCTTCAACAGGGACACCTCGGGCACTCGGAGCCTCTCCGGGAGAGGCCACAGCCAAGCTGGAGCCCGGGGCACCAGTTTGCTCCACTTGGATCAGTTTGGATCCATTCCCAGATCAGGGTTCATTCTCCAGTGACAATTGCAGGGGATGATGGAATTGAGCCCAAGTCTGTCCCCCCTTTGAGAGGCTCCGTTTCCATCTTTGGGGGCCTGGGCCAACGAGGTGTCCTTGAGTGCAGCCTGGAGAGGATTTGTTGTGTCTGAGCAGGATGGGAGAACAGGAGCTCCCAGCCCGTGGGGAGCGGGAGAGTTCCACACTAAAGCAGGGCAGGGGCTGGGAAACAGAAAGCTGAATCTTGAGGCATCACCATCAGATACAAACATTTCTTTGCAGGGTTTTAGGCAGGCAGGCTGAGATATTCCAAACACAAACTTGGAAAAATTGGGAAAATTCCCTTCTCAAAATTCCCATTAAATCTGAGCAGGAATCAGTGCCTTTCTTCTGCATCAGAGAAAACAAAATTCCTTTGCACGGCATTTTATTGTGTATGTTTTTCTCTGCTTGTGTAAGCGGAATGTGTTAAATTTCTACTTTAAAAGGGGGTTAACTGATACAAAATAAAAATGATAAAAGGCCTTGAACTATTAATTCAGGGCAGGCTGGGGGATTGATCCCCATGTGAGCCATTCACTGAAGAGTTTCACTCGATGATCCTTGCTGGTCCCTTCCAACTCAGAATATTCTGTAATTCTGTGAGCAAAAAAGTCTTTTCATTTGTCTTGAGGTAACCCCGGTTATTTTTACTGCCCATATCAAAGATATTTAATTACAGAAGCATTAAACATCCTGCCAAGGAGGCAAGGCTGCCACTGTGAGTTCAGCCCTGAGCTGCAAGCACCAAGTTCAAGGCAGACATCGGAATCCTTTTTGGAAAAAAAAAACCCACTTAGATACTTTTAAACCCATTTGTTTAAGTTCATTATCCCCATTTCCTTTTAGTGCGTTCTAAATAACTTTAACTGTCGGGCAAATTATGTAACCAGAGCTTCGGGTTCGCTGAACTGAGACTTCAGTTGGAGTCAGGGAGTAAATTTAAGCTTAAGAGACAGGAATAGTGAAGCTCTGGGCTTAGAGACATAACCAGACAGTGAAAGTTTCCTGAAGGAAATGAGAGCTGAGGCACGAGCTCCCGGTGATCAGATTGGAGGATCTTGCAGGGAGCCGTGTGAGATCCGGCCCCGCTTGGCTTTTATTCCTTGTGACATAACGAAATCAGCTCCTGTTTCATTGCTCTCAGCCACGCGGGACTCTGCTCAGCTCCGGGACTTGCTGAGGAGCCTGGGCAGGACGCACCAGCGCGCTGGTGTCGGTTTGAATTTCCTGCTGGAGGCTGCACCTGCACATTTCCCTTCCATACCCGGCCTGGCAGTGCCGTTGTTCACAGCGTTCGCTTCCCTTCCTGAGTCTGCAGCGAGAGTCGAAGCTGCCGTGGTACCCGTGTCACCAAACAGATCCCAGCTGTACCAACACCTGCAGGTAAATTTTCATAGCAGAGAAGGACAAATCCGATTTTATTGGATTTTTCTGCGTGTTGACCTCAGGAGCGTTCTCCGTGTCGCCGCAGTCCATTTCAATCCCCAAGGACAGCGCTCTGCCAATAACCGATCACAGAATTCCAGCAAAATTCTATTTTCTTAAGCAAACCCCACACGAGTCAAGGGGAGAGGTGACTCCTGGGCAGATGGAAAGGTGCCAGAAACATGAATTAGATCAAAAGTCAGAACGAGTGGAATGAATTGGCAATATCAGCAGGAGCAGCTCTGGCAGTTGTGAGTTTGGGAGTCAAACAAGAACAATTTCACATTTCAGCATTTTATTAATTCGGATTATGGAAGAAAATCACAGTGAACAGCGATTTCTGCAAACATTTCGGGGTATTGCCGCATCATTTGAGAAATCAAATGTAATTGGAGGGTTTGCATTGTGTTAGCTGAAGTACCTCAGCGATCCCACCTGCTCTGAAATCACCTCAGATCAGCGCAAAAGGATGAGTGTTATGCTAATTCTTCTCTCTCTCAATTAGGAAAACATCCTGATAAGAGAAACGGTGCCTGGCATTTAATTGCGATAACTCCGCCACATTTCACGGCCCTCGTGATTTTATTTAAAACTCAGTGCTGCTTTTGCCCCCTCTGGGGATGGAAAAAAATTGTCATTTCGGGTTTAATTTGCTTTGAACGCCGTAATATTCAATATTGACAATAGCTCTGAGCCTTAAACCCATTATTGTGCATTTCTCATTCTGCAGAGATGAGAGCTGAGCATTAAACAGAGCACTTCTCAAAGTTCTGATGGCAGGGGAAACTAATGCAGCTTTAGCGGGGAAGGTCTCCCAGGTATTAAATTCTGCTGTGATACAACTTTGCTTTCCATTAATCAATTAATCAATCCTTCTATTTGATACAAAGGCGTGTTTAATACAGAAGAAAAACACAAACGTTCACAGAGGGCATTTGTAACATTTACCTGTCATAACACTTTAAGTCTTTTAAGAATAAAAATCAATTTTTATTAGAGTTTCTTGCTTTTGATAACTCACTGCACGGAAAAAAAGAAAAAATAGAAGAGCTCAGGAAGGCTTTTTTTCAAGCCCTGAATTCAGCCTGGGGGTGATTTTTGCCCGTCCCTAAGGGCTCAGCAGAGGTACCAAGGACAGTGTCCTGCTGGAACTGTGCTCCCAGGGAGAGCTGGAATCGTCTGGGAATGGGAAGGGAGAGGGATGGGGTTGAGGACCAGGAAGAAAAACCGAGAACAGCTGCTGGGAAATGCAGAAATCCGTGTTTGCTCTGCTTTGGGGGCTCCTTCCTTCTGCAAAGAGCTCGCTCAGAGCATTCCTGACAGAGCCTGGATTGGAAACCAGATGGGCTCAAAATCCACGCTGGGACTTTGTTGTCTCTGTTTGCTCTGGCTGTGTTTCCCTCGAGTTATCAGGATTTAATTTAATCCAGAGCACACTGCGGGTCCTGAAGGGCTGGGCTCAGATTGCTGCTGTTTGTTATTGACAAATAATCATTGTTTTCTCGTGGTGCCACTGCCTGATTTATTTATCCATCCATCTTTTTCTTTTTCTCTTTTTCTTTTTCTTTTTCTCTTTTTCTTTTTCTTTTTCTCTTTTTCTTTTTCTTTTTCTCTTTTTCTTTTTCTTTTTCTCTTTTTCTTTTTCTTTTTCTCTTTTTCTTTTTCTTTTTCTCTTTTTCTTTTTCTTTTTCTCTTTTTCTTTTTCTTTTTCTCTTTTTCTTTTTCTTTTTCTCTTTTTCTTTTTCTTTTTCTCTTTTTCTTTTTCTTTTTCTCTTTTTCTTTTTCTTTTTCTCTTTTTCTTTTTCTTTTTCTCTTTTTCTTTTTCTTTTTCTCTTTTTCTTTTTCTTTTTCTCTTTTTCTTTTTCTTTTTCTCTTTTTCTTTTTCTTTTTCTTTCTCTTTTTTCTTTCTTTCTTTCTTTCTTCCTTCCTTCCTTCCATTCTGGGTTGAGGCACATCTTTCCTTGTTTGGTGCTATCAGAAGTTCCTGATCAGTGACAGAAATTGCTCTTTATCACACAGAATAATGAAAAAGAAAATGCTGCAGCAATCCATTGATTAATCCATAGGCTCAAAAATCCTCGGATTCGAGGCATTTTCAACTATAATTAAGATTACGACAGCATAAGGCTGAACGCAGAAGAAAGCAAGAAACTTCATGAGTTGAACATTTGCTCCTGATGTTACTCAGGTGCTAAATCCAGACACTTCTCTTGCTTATTCATTAATCATGATTAATTATAAAAAAAATAATAAAATATGGAGCATGAGTGTCCAGATGTTTAAAAGCTCTCCAAGGGGTTTTTAAATTCAGTCTCGTCCGAGTGTCGGATCAGGTCTGGAAGAAAGCAGCTGGTGCTGTTCTGGTGTTCGTAACGTGGTGTGGGTCACCTGGCTGGAGCTGGGGACACCGCTGGGGACAGTTTGGTGCTTCCAGGGGAGCACAGAGACGATTCGTTATCGTCACTGAGCTGTGATTAATTACTGCTGGCTCTCAGGAGCGTTAATTGCCTGCCCCAGCTAATGGATCAGAATTTAATAACGGGATGAGTGCAACAGCCACTGCAGGAGGGTTCTTACAAAGCTTTGGAGGAAAATCTGTGAGTCCCTGGTTCCAAATTCAGGTCAGAGTGTCACCGGAAACTGCGGGGAAAATAAAAACTCGCCAGCAGCATTTTCAGTGTCAGAGGATCGAGGCGTTGCTTTCTGCAATGGACACGGAACCAATGGATCTCTGGGGGTGTGACTGGATAAAGTTTGGGGACAATCGGGTACAATCCCTGTGGGATGGAATGATTTTCTCTGCACAGCCGGGCTGGGTGTGGCTGAAATGATTTCTGTGGCCCATCCTGGTCAGAGCCCCATCCTGGCCAGGAATAAAGCAACGCCTTGGTTCTCTGACACTGAAAATGGTGTTGGAGAGGTTTTAATTTTACCACAGTTTTTGGTGACACTTTCATGTGTGGGAGCTGATTTTAACCTCGACCCTTGAGACCTTCCATGGCTCAGTGCTGGGTTAATTCTTGGACTTGATGCTCTATTCCCAACCTTAATGATTCTCTGACAACCTGAGGAATTTAAAAGTCTTCACATTCCATTTCCCTTTCTCTCCCGACAGGGTGGAAAATCCACTCACCATTATCTCACCCTAACAAAAATTTTCTTTTAAATATTTGAAATTTTCCGCTCCCACCGCCTGCGTTCCATTTGTGCCACTCAGCATGGATGGACTTCAGCTCCTGCCAGGGACATTCCAGGGAGAAGCTATCAGTTATTTAATTAGGCAGAGTGCTAATTAGAAGCAGTCACGGGTGGAAGTTGCACCCTGGTAATGGCTCCCATCAATCAGAATGAAACCAAGTTATTTATTTTCAGCCACCACGTCTTAAAATTATTTTTAACAATCGCTAATCTTCTGCTCATGCCACGTACTGCATGTGTCATCCAAGGTTTATTAATGAAATTAACCTTTCAAACAGTGGAGAAAGGCTCTGGGAGAAGGAAATGTGAAAATTAGGAATATTTCAAACCAAGAATGCACTGAAGGCTCCACTCACCAGTCTGAAGGCACCCAGTGGCTTCGGTGGAAGCTTCCAGAAAAGCAGGAATGTTGTGCCAGGTTCAGGAGGATGTGGAGGAAACCAGGAGAGTTTTATCCATGGAATATTTCACTGAAATACAGAATGGTTTGGTTGGAAGAGACTTTCACAGTGATCCCGTTCCAACCTCCCTGAGTTCTCCTGCCAGAATTTATTGAGTGGTTTCCAGCAAAGGTTTCCACGTGTAGCAATTATAAAAACAAGTCCCAGAATTTTTCATCCTTGCAAAAAAAAAAATCTGTTGTCAACACTCACAGCCATGCAAATGTGCATTTCAGTCGGGTTTGAAATAATTTGGGAATAATGGAAAATCACAGGTGCCTGAACTGTGGATCAAGAATTAAAAACACCACGTGTGGCAGAAAAAGGAACTTTCAGGCTGTTCCTGCCACCTAAAAAGCGCCATTTTTTTTGCACAAAGAGCAGAAAATCTGTAAATATTCTCTGGAACTCATTATTTCATTTCTTTTTTTTCTTTCCTGAACACAGAGAGAAATATTACAACATGTTCTTTTGTTGTAACACTGCAAGTTCCTCCTTCTCATGCAATTTTTTCTTAATTGCTGCTGGAGAGCAGCTTCAGATCAACTTCATTAAAAAAACGTCTTTTCGAGCAGGTTTTTATTGGGTATTGTGCTCTGCTGCTGCGAGTTATAAATGTGTCTGCGTTCCCGGCTCCGCCAGCCAATTATTATATATATTTTGTTCCTGTGCCTTTGAGGTCTGAGGAAAGATTTTCTGGCAACTTCCCTGAGCTTTTTCAAGTTTTACAAGGATGGAAGGTGTGGATGCTGACAGATTTTTATTTTTTTTTCCCCTGCTATTGATACTCTCCATTGAATTACTGTAATTTCTTCAGTGCAAATGATGGATTCGCTCCTCTGAAGAAAAATGCTTGGGATGCTTGAATAGCGGGGTGAAAAAGCAGATTTTTTAGATGTATGGGTAGAAAGCAGAGGTGCAGCAACCTGAATATTGCCATCCTGAAATCCACAATTCAAAGTTACTCGGAACTCAAAAGTCAAGAGTATAAAACTCTATTTCAGGGGAAGCAATCTCGTCCCTTCATCCCTGGTTTAGAAAATCCGGCGTCCAGGAGTGTCACTCTTTTGTGACAGCACATAAAGACCCTTCCTGCAGCAGACAAGGGCTAAATGAGACTGGAAGTACTCTGACAGCACATTACGGGGATTTTGCTGTCATTCAGCAGAGGGAAAATAAGAATTAGGGTGAATTTCCTCCTTTTTACCAAAAAGAAATTAAGACAAAGCACGTTTTTGCAGTTCATCAGCCTGGAGAATAAACCCACCCAGCAGGACCACCTGAGATTTTCATTCAGTCAGTTTTATTCGGTTATTTATTGCATTTATTTAATGATTGTTTCCTTCCATTTGGAATTCTGGGCACTGCAGAGGGACACAGCAGAAAGGTGAAGTACAGAACAGAACCACATGGACCATCCTCAAGGTGGAATTTCACCCCCTCTCCCCTCTTTGCTCCCTGATTTTTGCAGTTCCCCACAATTTCTTTCCACTCCTGGGTAAAGATGAAGAAGGAATTTGTGCTTCTGAAATCACCGAGTTTATTCCCGTCCCGCTGGCCTCAATAATTTTCACTGCATTTACAGTGGCCAAGCCTAAATGAGTGTAATTCATCACAGGGGAAAACCGAGTCCACAATCACCAGGAAATTTATTCCTTGCCAGGCACCTTCTAATACAGAATTTTGGGATTTTTTTGGTTTGTTTCTCTTAATGTCTCATTTGTACCTTTCTCTTTCCAGATGATTTTTTGCTCTGGCTGTGTGCATGTAGAGAAGTGAATGCTCCTTCCTGCAACAAGGAATCTTAAAAATCTTTTCAGCCATTTCCCCAAATTTCCCATTTTCTGCAGTCGTTCCTCTCGAGTCGTGGTTCCCAGACCTGTGCCCATTCCTGCTGTCCTCGGCTGTGTTTTCTCCTGATATTCCACAGTGGTTCAGCTGGAGATTTGTGCCACTGAGTGGACAGGAGCTGGTTCATGGGCACTCAGAATTCATGTTTTTATTTCCAGTGTTTCCTGCTTTTCCATGACCACGACATTCCCGTCTCCTGTTCGGATCGGGAATGACTCCCCTCAGCTTGGGCTGGCAATAAATCCACAGAGCCATTAGGAAGGAATAAGGAGAAGAAGCCAAAAGAAACCTGAAT